>JAJONR010009213.1:0-33502 GCA_029582245.1 Solanum etuberosum
CCCCCCCCCCCCCCCCCCCCCCCCAAAACAAAAAAAAACTCCAATCATGGTAAACAAATAAAAGGAAATGACATTGAAGAAGCTGTATATGTAGAAATTCAAATTACAACTATTTGAACTAATGGAGTCAAGCCTTCTAACAAATAATTAAAAAATATATATATACTAAAATATTACACTGAAAATTCAAACTTGCAATTCAAAGTATATTGAACTACCTTTGTTATTACATTAGAAGCTTCTCTTATGTGATTTTAAAAAAATCTTGGTTATATACTTAGTTTAATACCAACCATATTTTTGTTTTGTTTTGTTTATTATAGAAAGAAGAGGTGTAATTGTTGACGTCCAAGGGATGCCTAATAGCAAAGCATAAACAACGTGAAATGTATTATCAAATTACTGATCATCTTTAATAAAAGAGTCTTAGATTTAAAGAAATGATCTGATTATACAAATATTTTTACCATAAATACTAATTCATTCTATAGTTTGAAATAATTACATATTGTTTAACTAATGAATAATTACGTATGAGATTTCAAGTCAGATACACCATTCCTTCAGATTTCAAATCAAATACACATATCAAAGATAATCGATACATATATATCTGGTACCAGATATATATTCTGAAATATAGATACATAGGGAGAGAGGCAAGTGAGATAGTCAGTGTATTCTATATACATGCGAATCACACTAGATACATGTATCTGAAATACAAAGACATTTAGAGAGATCGAGTCAGTGTATATATCTCAGATACATGTGAATCATGCTTGGATATGGTATATGTAGAACATATTACACCTAATTTGATTCACATGTATATGAGTACGACAGATACATAGTAAATGTGGTAATTTCAAAAACTAATATGGTATTGATTGTTGTAGATTTAAATCCTGAAAATGAAATTATATTTGATAAAAAAAACGTTTTAAACCCTGACTCATAGTAAGACTTTTCGATACGAATTCAATTAGTCGAACTTAAAAGTCGATATCGACTGTAATATTAGTGGAGTTAAAATTTTCAATAAGAAAATTCTAAATATAAAGACGTAAACATATAAAGTCAAGTTGATTCAACATATACACAACCAAAAAACCTGGAATCAATTATGAAATTTATCTGTAATTCCTAGTTAATACATCACTTAAAAACTCCTGGAGGGTTGATTTTTCTTACGATCTGTCGCTAATCCATAGCTAAATAAGATTAACATGGAATTTTAATTGTTTAGCTACATAATTTTGTCTAGCGTTAATTCCTTGATTTCTAGTAGTGATACTATAACAATAATAATAACATACTCAGTAGTCAGTATATCCCACAAATGAAATCTGAGAAAAATGATGTTTATACAACCTTATTTCTACATTATGAAAATCATAGATAGACTGTTTTTAATAAACTCTCGACTAAAACATCTCACATACTATATATATTATACATAAAATAAAATAATTTTCACCTTAAATATTTTTTAAATATGGATGCATAGATAAGCTCAAGTTGTGCTAAATCTATAAAAGAAGCATTTGGTATGTATAAAAAGGAAAGTATAAGAAAAGGAAAAAGACAAGACGTTTACGAAACATGTATTTACTATAGGTAGCAAAATCGTGTCCAGCCATAGATAAACAAAAAGTGGGAGCTTGTAGCAGCCACCAAACAACTAATTGTTCATTCAATTTAATTTATTTCATTGTGCCAAAAAAGATTCTTATGTTTTTTTTTAATACTCCATCTGTCTCAATTTATGTGATATTTTTCATTTTTCGAGAGTCAAATTATTTAAGTTTGATCGGCAATTTGTGTATGGAATCTTCAATTTTTTTGAAATGAAATTTATATATTTGTAAGCTACGTAAAAAGTACTACAAGTCATAATAATTGATAATTCAAAACGTTTAAAAGATCTATGAAAACGTACGATAAAAAATAGACTTGTTTGAATCTCGAAATCTAAAAAATATCACATAAAATGGAACGGAGAGAGTATTAAAAATTTCATTTTCATCTCCATCTTTATCTATGTATGGAGACAATTGATAAATATAGATTGAAAGGCAACAATGTGACATATAGGTTTTTAATTCTAACTATATACTGTATAAAAAATAAAAAAGCATACATATATAGTACATATTTACACGCATGTTTATTTCAAATATTTACAAGAATTGTGATTGAAGAATTCGTCACAAATTTGAATTTTTGATAAAATTTCGGCCATCACATGCAATTTTTTTAATTTTTTTTTTTATCTTATTTAAAAAATTGAGATGGAGACCTTATTTTCATCATAAATTGTACGTCATAAACTTTATTTTTTCGAAAAAGAGTACTAGTGAAAGATTTGTGATAGATTAATAAGTCTGTCAAAATTTATAACGAATCTTTATTTAGTCATAAATTTGTGATAATTACAAATTTGTAACAGAATTGTTAGAGATTATTATGTCTATCACAAATTTTATTCACATTGATTAATTTTATCATAAAATTGTTACAAATGCATTACGAAGTCATGATGAACTTGTCACAAATTTGTATTTTTCTTTTGGTGATGATATTAATGTATTACTTTCTTAGTTTGAATTTTCGTGATTGTACTTAATTGAGCTTAAATTTTAGAAAAGATATGAGAGCTTCAATTCTGAAAGACTTGTAATCCTAAACATATCAAAATATCTGTACTACTATAAAAACTTGTTATTAAGGGACAAAATCAAAAGTTTAAGTTATTGATTTAAAATTTTAAATATAATTTTTTTTCAAACAAATTAAAAAGAAATAAAAGTATATTTTTTTTTAAAATAATATCATGTGGAATAAATTCTACACCCATTAACTTAAAATCATATTATATACATTGTAGGAAAAAGTTGAAAAGGAGTGTGGGATGCCCACCTCATTAATCTTTTTTCTTCATAATGACTCTTTTGAGTTGTCAAGAGTTGGAAATACCAAAAATTTCAATATATCAAATCAACTATTTTATTCTTATTTGGATATAATGAATCTTTTATTGTATTCAACTACCTATCAACTAATTCCATTATTTCTTAGTGCTCTTCACTTTCCCCCTTTTTCATTCATTCATTCATTATTACATAAATGATCAGTATTAGGTTAATTAATTAATTAAATTCATTTGGGATACAAAATTATTAAAAGAAAGCTTATAATAAAACCAACTACTACTACTATATAGGGAATAAAGTTTGGCTTGTCTCTCCTACACCCACCTAGCTCCTTCTCCACACGTCCCGCAGAGACAGATTCAGAAAGTAACATGCATTTTTGCAGGAGCCTATTTATTATTATATATTACTTAAAATCGTTATATAAAAACTCATAAGCTATAAATCTTGGATCTGTTTCTAATTCATTTGACATACAGTTCAAAAATGAAATGAACGAAAGCAAAAAATTGTGTTTTATTCGAACTCTGCATATATATTAAGAAATTCATGAAATATATTTTTAAAATTAATAAATTACTAGAGGTTGAAATAATTATCTTACGATTCAAAACTCATAAAATAAAATAAAAGATAATTATGCCCTAGCCTCTTTAATTTCAAAGTAGTGTGAAGTAAGTGATAGTATCTTTTTATTTTTTTTAATTTATGAAACGTACCCCAATTGTTTGAGACAATGAATTTAACTAGAAAAAAAAGGTAGGATCTAAATATCTACTAATAGATTTAGTAAATCCAACAAAATTGAATGAAAGATACGATTAAGATGCCTTCATAAAGGCATAGATACAAAAAGAGTAGTTATACTTATACTAGCCATTTGTTGATCATGGATTGGCTTTAGAATTGGTTTATCAAAATGATTTAACTAATATATGTTGACAGGATAGATATTTTTTATAAAAAAATATTTGTATAACTTAACCTATTAATAGTGAAAAATATGTTTAAATATTTTCCTATTTTCTAGAAGTGTTTGTAATTAATTACATTTCTTGTTTAGGCTTTCTACTAGTACTAGTACATGCACTCTACTTGTATAGATACTTCCATATACACAATGATAATTAATGTGAATTTATACATGATATCAGAGTTTTAGGTGTCTTTCAAAATTCAAGTATTGTCGTTTTTTTTAATTCTTCTACCGTTGTTATGTCAAAAACCCTAGGAGTAGGAGACAGAAACGCCACCGCCATAATTATACGTCCAATTGGTCTGCGTCCATTTTAGAGTCAATTTTTCCTCAAATTATTATCGTAGAAAATAGCTGCGACTTGAGACAATTAACTCGTTATAAATTGTAACTTATGTTTGTTACGTCCAAACTTCTGATAAATAATTAAGAAATACTTTACGATAATCTTTGGTGGTCACTAAAAGATAGTTTATTAAATAAGATGATTATGGGTCCTACGTGCCATAAAAATGATGGGGTACCCAATGCCCACATTTGAATAAGAAGGGTAGCTTGAAGTGATGTTCCATTAGGAGATTTTCCCAAAATCTTCATTTGTCTCACTATTATTACTCACAATGCCAAGTTTGGGAGATATCGTCAAGTTTCGTCTAACTTAAAATTGAAATCTTTTTTGATTGCAACAAAAAAAAATTTCGTACAAATAAAAATGTTGGTCCACTAATAGGATATAATAATAATAACAATAGTAAGTTAAAATTTGAAAGACTATTTTCTTTTCTTGTCAAAAAAATTAGATGAAGCTCCCTTATGTTTGCAATTAACTCAATCTATATACAACTAATTTTGTTTGTTTTAGTTTGACATGTCTTATTCACTCATTAATTTCAATTAAAAGTGACAAGTTCATTTCTTGTCACTTTTAAATAAGTGTACAAGTTTGTCAGTTGCCTACACTATGGTGAATTACCAAAAAATAGTATGGATAGTTTGTACATTTATGCGGATTCATAAACTGAAGTTTATAAATTTCTCAAACGACTTCAAGTTAATCTTATAATAATAACTAGATTCACTGTAAAATATTTATAAGTATCTAAAATATATACAAAATTTAGAAAAAAATTACTAAGATTTCTAGATCTGCCCGCCCCGAATTGTTAAGGGATTGTTTTGGGTGGGGTTGGGGGTGTGATAATTTGACAAGGAATTAAGCTCGCCTCATATATTGACAATTGAAGAAGATCAATTGCGTAGGGAGAAGGCAACTTAGACTAATTTACGTTTCAAAAAATTAAATTGAAAATCATTCAAATCAAATTTAATTAGAAGGAGAAAAAAATGAAAGAAAAAAAAACAAGAGCAAAAATAAATCGATTATTGAATTTTTAGTAATAATGTTTTAATATATATAGGATTCGGATCCCACCAAAGGTCATTACATTTTTCTTTCCATTATATGTTAGATTAAGATTATCCACTCAAATATTTCTAAAGAATAAAGAAATATCAACAAGTTAAAAAAAGAAAAATGTATACAAACAAGAAGTTATTCCCACAACTCCACAAGCAAATGACCTCATCACCTACTTTTCTTTTTCTCCTATTCAATGTACGATATTTATTTCAAACTTTGAATAATCTAAATTTGCATCAGAAAATTTCAATTCAGAAATAATGTATCATCTATCATAATCTTTACTGATGTATGACTCAATTGATCATGACTTGTACAAGATTCAAAATGGAGCTAGAATTTCCATTATGAATTCAACTACTTAATAATTTTAAATTCATAAACTTTAAATTCTGAATCCGAATCCGAATAGAAAAGGGGAAAGTCTTTTGTAAAGTGAATTGCGGCTATGGTTTCGTTTTTTTTTTTTTTGATTCTTTACTATTTGGTTTAAGTGTTGTTGTGGTTAAGAGTCAAAGTAGGAGTTTGCGTGTGGATTTTGAAGTGTGTACGTTTTCAAGGAGGAAAAACAAAAAATCAAGAAACGTGATACTTTTATTTGCAATTATTATCTTTTTCTTATTGTTGGAATATATGTTGTCTACTCCAACATGTCTCCTTGCCACTTGTAGACAATGACATACTTCTCCCCACAACAACATCCCCTTTCATAAAAAAATTATAATAATTTTAAGTAAATATTGATTTGTACGGCTTTCATCAGAGTTTCCTCTAATTTTAGGCATAATTCACTATCTTTCGGGTCCCAACAGATATACTTACACTCGAATTTTTCTCAGAATATCAAGATTGGTTGGCGGGCACAATTCTTAGGAATAGCCTACTAATCAGCTTCCTTACGCCTTATGTATATGTATATTAGTAGTCATGAGATGGATTAACTATTAGTAATCTAAAAATTATTAGTTATGAAATATTTTACGATAGATGAACGATTAAATTTATAGTTATAATGAGAGTTAAAGAAGAGGATGAAGAGGAGTATATGATGAGTTAACAACTTTTATAAGACAAATAAGTAAGATAGAAATATAATCCAATAAATAGAGTTAGAAATGGAAAAGCTACCAATAATTAAGAAAGAACATCACAAGTGTAAAAGCAAAAATGATGTTGAAAAAGAAATAAGGTTTATATTTCACTTATTTGTGCTCCTCGTTCCATCATTACTTTGTTAGTTCGATTTCAACTTTCTAGTACAATGTGTTAATCGTTTTATTCATAAGCTAACATAGGACTTTCATAAACTCATTTGTTGTGGTGGATCTAGAATTTTTGTTAAGGCTGCTTGAAACTAAAAAACAAAAGTACTTAAGAGGATTCAAAATCTATATATGTACGTTAAAAATAATAATCTTATATATATAGAAAAATGTATTTTTTCCGAGGAAGTTCAGGTAAACACCCTCGAGATCCGTCCCTGCCTATTTGATCAACTTATCAAAATCTGCTTATTTTGAAAAGATTTACAATTTATGTCTGACTAATCAATTTTAAAAAACACTTTGATAGTATTAGACCAATAATTTATGCTTGGTCAGTTCTCTAAGTACTTTTGGAGAAAAAATATGTTTTTGCTACTATTAGAAAGTGCTTTCCCTCCTTTTTCTAATAGCTTGATCAAACACGTATACACTTTAAAATAAATATATATATATATTTTTTAAAAGAATATTTTTAGCTTCCCAAAAGCTCTCAAATTTTTTGCTCTTCCATACCATAATTGAGTGTCTATGTGGTATACCTTAATTAGAGTTACAACTATATAGAAATAAAATAAACAATTTTATTTTTATACATTTGCGTATAGAACTTACTTATTAAACTAGCTATATGTAACCATATAATGCTAGTCCACTCTCTCATACTATATCATAAATAAATTTTATATGCTTAAGTAAACTAATATAATATGTTAAGAGACTTCTAGAAGGGGGTATAGAAATTCAAAACTGGTAATGAAACTCAAAGTTGACCATAGAGTTCTCTTAATTTTTTTATTATTTTGGACAAAATATAATATTTTGCCCTTTGAAATTATATCATGATTCATGGAACATTAGAAGTTACTTCTCTTCTTTCTAAAGATAATTAATTTCACACTGGCAACTCTTCGAGAGTCAGAGATATATATCTTATGTTTGACAAATAAAATAATTTTTAATGAATTAAGAATAAGGTTAATTAATATAATTGAGACCTTTCTTCATTTATAGGTAACGTACCAAAAAAATTGAGAGCATTATATTATGAGACGTAACAAAATTTAAGTGTTTTGAGTATCAAAATGGAGAATAGATTTCTTGCAAGAATATTTATTCAATTATAAAGGTTGACGTCACACTTTCACAAGTACTTTTTTTTTTTTTTTTTGTATATATCCACTGGTGTACGTTCACATGGAAGAAGAAAATGGCAACTCTAATATGGTTTTATGAATAATTAAAAAGGTAACATAATTGGCTTACGCCTAGAAAAGTTATTTTTGAGAGATAAAAAAAAAGTAATATTTGACTTTGGTGAAATTTCAGTCAAAGTCATACTCATTCCATAATGAAATACTCCATGGATTATGACTGACTCATTGTTCACTCGATAAGTGATGTCAAAAGCTTAAGACTATCTACTTCCAAGATCATACATGTAGATCACCCATGATTTTCTCACCAACTAGCACTTTTTGAGGCCACTGTTTATATTTGAGACATATACAAAGATATACTAAATAAATCTCATATCTATAATAATAGTAACTCATAGTACTATAGCAATAAAATTTTACATAATATATACAATCTTAATAATTGTATTAGTGTTCTTCCTTATTCACGTGTATATAATGTATATAAAACTTATCCACATGCAATCATATGATATACATAAGAGACACATATGGAATATACAAATATACAATGGTGATACACAGATATACACCACTAAATCAAGATACGAGATAAGATAATCTTGATAAAAACATTATATTTATTTTAAAAATTAATTTAATAATTTTAAAGAGATAAAATCTTAAATATTTAAACTTTAAATTATGACTCTGCCTTTGATTTTCTTTATGTTTAGTATTCTGCCTGACTTACATGTTTGCCTATTTCTATTATCCCTTGCTTTCTATGCCCGGTCTGATCCTTTTTAAAAAATAAGATGATGGCCTTTGTACCAAACACCTTTGCTTATGATTTTTTTTTTTTTTGGGTTTTTCCTCCGGTGTCAAGAGTCCGTATTGGAATTCCGACTAAATTTGAATCACACATTGTAAAGTCTATTTGGAAGTGGCGATTTTCTCCATACCAATGTTCGAACCGAAGACCTCTGTTTAAGGGTGAAACAATCTAATCACTGAACCACAATTCATGTTGGTGCTTAGAATGTTATTTATTGGTATATGAAATATCCATCTACTTTGCACCCTTTGTAAATACATATTTTTAAATGCAGATTGCTTAAATGTAAAAACTTATACACACCTCATTAATCCCCTCTTTACATTTGATTGTTAATATCATTTCCATAATACATGTCCCTATTCAAAATTTTATCACACAAACCTAATACATGAAAACATACAATATACTAATGTACAAACCAAAACAAGACCAAAAAAGAAGATTCAATCGGAAATTTGCGATTATGCAAATTCAATAATGTATCAACTCTGGCAAGAACCTTCGAAAATATGAGATCTCTGACTTCTGCTTCTATTACCACTTGCTATGGACATACCTACTTTACCCTCTGACTTCTGCTTCTATTACCACTTGCTATATATGATCTAAGGAGTGTAGCATGAATCATGTGAACTCACATTCGATTGTCACGCTCCGAGTCTACACCTTAGGTGTGGCTGGTACTCGAAGACCATTGTTGGCCCCAAGCGAACCTTTGGCTTGGCTAACTATGATTCACATGAGTCTATGAGATATGCGTAACTTTCATAGATTAGCATTTAAATTATTTAAAGAAAACTCTAAAACATTGTCTGAAAATACTTGACATAAATGGTAAGTTTTAATAAAAAATCTGAGAAAAATACTGGAAACTGTCTAACTTTGTCTATCCATGAAGCCTATAAAGTACCAAGATAGGCGGTGGAACAAGACCCACAACACCTCAAAAGAAAGCAATACTAAAAACTAAATAATCAACTAGAGTCCTCCGAAAGCAAGGGGGTCTCACCAAAAGCTGTCGATCAGAAAGTGGAGTGATCTCAATGGAGGGTTGTTGATGATCATAAACACCTATATTTGCATCATGAGACGATGCAGATCGAATGACGTCAGCACATTAAATGTACGGTATGTAATATGACTGAATAAAATAATAACTGAACTGATGACTGAATATAATTAACTCAAGCGAAACAAGATATGAACTAATAGTGAAAATCATTTGTACCTTTACAATATGATATGCAATGAAAACAAGATGAAAATAATAAACTTTACTCTGTTGGGGAGCTTCTCTAATTGACAACCATCATTATGGGCCTAGCAATGATACAACGTTTCACCCACATTGCAATAGCCACCCTCTACGTTGCCGGGGGTATAGGATGCTAGCTATAAATGTGGATACATCCAATAAGCCTTCTTGAGGCAGTGAGGAGTCTTTCAAAAGTAGGTACCATCCTATCTTACACTGGCTACATAGTTTTATGGAGCTTCGAGTTAACAATAGAATCTTACCTAATTTGGTGCTTGATACCACTCTCAAAATAATCAATATAATTATGCTCAATAGTCCTCTGAGAGAACTTTCACTTTGCTTTACTTAAGTACCTTTCAGAAAATCAATTATACTATTTGTCTTTCTCAACTGTCAAATAGTACATATAAAACCATTTTATTCTTTCTTTAAAAACTCCTTTCAAAACATGTATTTAAAACGTATACTTCTGGACTCACTTTTCAAGTCTGAAATCATTAATGCATAAGAAATCTCATGTAAAAACCTTTATAAATCTGACTTTTTTAAACAATTAGGGTTCATGTGATATGAAACATAAACAAGAGTTTAGAATTCAATAGAGAAAAGACATAAAGTGACACCTGAAGTTGTCTCGAATTTTCAAAAAGACACCTTAACTATGAAAGCGTCCTATTACCCCACAAAAGTATTAAATATCTTTGTAAATAGACCATTTTGATCAATTTTCTCCCTATGTTTGTAAACACGCTGATGACAGCGCGTGAATGTATCACTTTACTTCCAAAAACCAATTAAAAAACGACATGTTTCAGTTATTTTGTCTATTAATTAATTAATTCATTTTTAAATGCACCATCTTCCCCAAAAATTTAAGAGAGCCTTTGGTTGAAGGTTTTAAAAGAAAAAACCAACTCTCTCTGTTGAAATCGGCTAAAAAAGATAAGAATTTGATTTAATTTTCAATCCAAAAAATTAATTAGAAGTCATTTGATAACAAAGTTGGAGAAGCAGTAATGGGAGAAGAAGAACCAGTTTGGTAGCTATGGTGACAGTGAAAAGTTGTTCCCATAGAGGGAGAAAGGGAAAGAGCCGCCATTATTGTATATTGCAGGAGCAATAGCTAGAGATTTCTAAGTCAATTTAATCGATCTAAGGAGTAAAATTGTGAAGTGGGTTGAGAAATTTGAGTTAGAATTTTGTGGGTTGAGGAATTTGAGTTAGAATTTTGTGGGTTTTCTAAATTTAAGTATTACCAAGAAATTTTGTTTTTGAAACGATTCAGATCATGTTAATCTGCTTTTTAAATTAAATTTATTAATTAAAAGGGGTGAGAATCACGCACTTGTTCATAGATGAGAAAATGGTTCAAAATGCTCTTTTTATAAAGGTATTTAATACTTTTGTGGGGTAATAGGACACCCACATAATTAAGGTGTTTTTTTGAAAATTCAGAACAGCTTCAGGTGTCACTTAATGTCTTTTCTCAATTCAATATGAACAATAGAGATCAAATTTCAATGATTAAGAAAACCATAACTCAGAATACGAATTAGAACTTAATTCAGATTTCAAAACTCTAGGTAGACCCTAAACATAACCTTTTAATAACTAATTTAGATGTAGGGCATGAGGACGAACCTAGTCCATCACTATGAGTAACCTTACATACCTGGAAGAACAAAGTTCTTGACGAAACTGGAAGAACGCTTGAAAATCCTAACTTTCTCCTCTTGGATCCTTGTTCTAAGACTTGGAAGCGTTAATGAGAGTGATATGGTCGATTAATACTGTTTAGAACTTTATTTAGGTGTAAAAATGTCAAGGGTGTAGGCTTAGAAAGGATGGAGAAAGACTAAACTACCCCTCTTAAAAAGCTGTCAAAAACCTTCTACGGGGCCATCTACGGTTAATGGTTTGATCTACGAACCGTAGATCTCATCCGTGAAATTCATATTGAAATTTTAACGCTCAAAAATTTATTCTACAGGCCCAAATACGACCCGTAGAAGTTTCTACGACTTGTAAATGGTCTGTAAGAATTAAACCCAAAATTTTGGCTCTTAGTACTTTTTCCATGAGTGAACAATACAGATCGTATAAACTTCTACGGCTTATAGAAGTGATTTGTAGTTCACTGACTCAGAAAACTCTGTTGTGGTAGTCTCTGGTAAAACGATCATAACCTTTTACTTCAAACTCGAAATGAGGCAAACTTAGTAGCGTATACCTTTAATTTGATAGGTCATGAGTAATCTAATTCATTATGTGCTGAGAGATATTACTGTTTGAAGTTGACCTAAGTAGAATCTCATATTAAAACTTAATCGGTAAGAAAACTTTCAACTCAACTTTGTGTTAGGGGATTATAGTGATCTTAATTCATATCCAAATTCATTCTCACACTAAAGAATTGACTTTTACACCTTAGAACAATTTGAGAATCACCCAATACGATCTCATAAGCAAATGAAGAATAGTTTGGACCTTAGCTTAGAAATTTTTGGAGTGTTACATAGATATATTTGATTATATCCCCCGTTTCACTTTTGATATATCCATTATATCTTTTAAATCATTTTATATTTGCCCTTGTTATTTTTACAAATATCATAATTTTTGTACGCGGCAATTATGACACCAACAATTAAAAGAAATTGACATGGATGATGAAATGATTTACAATAACATATATATTTAATGTAATTTGAGAAATAGGGTATGAGAAAGATAATGTACATGCAACACCCCTAAATTAAAAGTAGAAAAATTATTTCCAATGGATTATCAACTCAAATAAAATAATGGATGAAATAATCTAAGTATTTTACTCGATTAAAATATTTATTAGACAACCCATTTTAGGTAGTAATATTTTCAAAAGACCATCATTTATAAATGCGTATAGAGTATAGGCCGACCGTATGTAGGGGCAAATTTACATGCTAAAAATGGAACACGTGAACCTATGATTTTCCTCCGTAAAATTAGGTATTTTATGTATATATTTTCTAAAGTTGGTATAATATTTTGGAAAAATCCTTTCGGCCAGAAAATTTGGCCAGAATGGTAATTTACCTATCTTATTTTACCTTTTGGAACATTTTTACCCTTTTAACTTTAATACCTTTTAATAAAAAAATGAAAAAAAGATAAATTTATTTCAAAATTAAAAAAAATTTATAATTTTTTAAATTTTCTGGCCAAATTTTCTGGCAATTTAGCATTACCCTAATATTTTTTGTTGGCACTCATTTATAATAAGGCTAAATATTGGTGCATTTGGTTGGATGTTGAGTTACTTACTTAGAAAACTAGGGATCAATTCCCACTTAATACATGTTTTCCTTCTCTTTTTCAATGATGCACTCATGTTCTAGAAATCCTAGATTTGCCTCTAACTAAACCCCCACATACCATTGTGAAGTATAAAAGTTGTTTATAAAATACGTATCTCCACAAGTAGAGTCTAAAAAGGGTAGAGCATAGACAAACCTTATTCCTACTTTGTAAAAGATACAAAGTCTATTTCTAAAACATGCACACAACAACAACAATATACTCAGTGTAACTCCACACATGAGATAGAGCTGTCGGGGGGGGGGGTGATGAGAACATGAAGAAAGCTAAATAGCCCCTTATATATACTCCATTGTCCCACATCGATTATAAAACACAAATAAAGCCACTTTATAAGCTCTCAACCAAATAATAAGTATGCCGAGCTTGGTAACTCAAGCTTGTAACTTAAAGTGAGGTCATTAAGGTGATGAGGACAAACTAAAAAAAATGGGAAAAAGTCTCTTGTGGGTGTTATGGACGCAGCATAGATACTGGCTTTGTAAGTCAACAACCAATATTTGTGTGTCTTCCCTCTTTAACTAAAAGAGGTGGACTTTGCATGAAGGGGAGTTTGGTTTAGGTGCTCATTTGTAGCCCACATATAACCTCTTGCTGACTTGACAGAGCAGCGGCTCTCACCCTCTTGCTTTGGGCAACAACAAAAATGTTGCTATCAAAAGACCAGTTTACTTTAAAGGTCCACAACCCTAAAATGTCATGAGGCTTCTCATAGTTTGGACCATCACCTTTTTTTGGATCAAACTTTTTTTTTTAAAAAAAATATGGGCTAGGCATGTTGAGTTGGCTCGGCCCGGCCTAATCCTTAATTTAACAGGGTTGATCTAAGATTTTTGGAGCCCATTTAAGAAAAAAGTTTTTAGTCCGGCTCGAATAAATCCGTTGATCTGTGGGACTTGAGCAATATTGAAATAGAGTAGTAAAAATAACAAAAGTCCAAACTCAAAGTCTATTTAAAGTTTGAAATATTAAAATTTAGAATCATCAAACGTGATGTACTTAATATTTCTATTACTACTGTATCATCAGAATCATCATTTAACATTGGTGGACGTGTTCTCACCAAGTATAGAAGTTGCATCCATCGTGAAAATATTCAAACATTTGTAGCTACTCGAAAATGGTTGCATGATTTTTCTCAAACTGATAGTTCTTAAATTTAGTTGTTTTTTAATACACAAGTCACAACTAAGATTAGCGATCATTGGGGTGAAATTCGAATAAGTTCGCCATTGATGAAACTTCGGAGATTCAAAATTAAAATTTGAGTTTGCCATATCAGAATCATTTTCATCTGGACATGAAACTCATATGAAATACACAAGGGACACATATGAATTATACCAATATACAATGGTGATACATATATATACATAGGACATACACCACTAGACCAAGATGTGGATTAAGTCGAACCCAATAACCTTATACAAACATTATATTTGATTTAAGAATGTTAATTCAGTGATTGAAAAGCTAAAATCTTGAATTCTTAAACTTTAAATTACGATTCTACCTCTGTTTTTCTTTACACGTAGTATTCTGCCTGACTTACATATTTGTCTATTTCTATTATCCCTATGTACGAACTAGGAGCGACGATTGGACGGGTTGGGTCATAATGAGTCAAGATAATAAACGAGTCATGATCCAATCCAACGTAAATTTGCTTGGGTTAAAACGAATCACGACTCAACTCAATCCATTTTTTACTAAGTTTAATTGTTTTACTTATTCTTTTAAAATATTTCGATACTTGATAAAATTATTTTTTCTTTATTCTGGCTAAATATAACATATTAATTTTTTTTAAAAATCTTTTAATAAAATTTCTCATAAGCCAATTTGGGTTACATATCAACCTAATTTTTAATGGATTGAAATATGTTGAGCTAATAAATTGACGGATCAATAACCTATCCAAACTTAAACGAATTGAACAAATTGGATTGAGTTTGATTTTGCCACCCTAGCCCCGTCTATGATTGGGGAAAAAAATGATGGCCTTTATACCTAACACCTTTTCTTAGGATGCTATTTATTTGAATATGAAATATCCATCTATTTTGCACCCTTTGTGAATACATATTTATGTAAATGTAGATTGCTTATATGTAAAAACTTATACAAACCTCATTAATCCCTTCTGTAAATTTGATTGTTAAATATACTTTCCATGATACATGTCCCTATACAAAATTTTATTACACAAACCTAATACATGAAAACATACAATATACTAATATACAAACCAAAAAAGACCATACAATCGTAGATTCGCGATTATACAAATTCACGAATGTATCAACTCTGGCACGAGCCTTCGAAAATATGAGATTTCATCCTCCGAGCAGGGAGTTATTCGTTGCTCCGATAACAACCTCTTTTCCAACAATAACAAGTGTTCTTTTCCGTCATGATGAACTTGTTTCGAAAACTGGGCAACAGCTGAAGTTATCTCTTCGACGAAATCTACAATCACTCCATCAACACCCATCATGTATTGCAAGTAAACCACTTCCTTCTCGTTGCTGAAAGAGTGTAAAACGTATTTCTTTTAGTACACTAAGCACGAAAAATTGAACTAATATGTACATACACTACATTGTATATAACAACTTTTTTTTTTGATTAAAACTTACTTTAGTTGGCCATATGTCATAAGGGAAAGATTGGATTCTTTAATTTTTGCTATCATTCTTGGATTTCTTAAAATGGCTTTCACCTCCGAGACGATGCCTTGTAGACCGCCTTCTAAGCACAACTTAATCGCCTCTTCTAACGAGTTCCTTCTGATGTCGGAATAAATTTCAGATCCTCCGTTCGTTAGGAAGAAAACCTGGATCATGATCATATAGATGACACATTTCAAGAAATGCTCAAATAAAGTGTCCATTAGAAAAAACTCTGTCCACTCGTAAGGTGGCGTGCAGTTAAAGCTATCGTTTAGGAGATTGTTCGTCGTAGTTATGGAGTTTCAGTAATACATTCACGAATTCAATGATCCTAAACGGTCATAAATAGAGTGGATGCAGCATTATAGTACCTTGATTTCATCTGAATTCAGTAATTTCGATGCAGAGTTCATAGGTCTGAACCTATAACTCTTTCAAAATAATACGTTCAATGCTAAAAACCTTAAAGATTGAATTGAAAGAGCTCAACTTTACTCACCGGATAGGCAGTTTGCTCGTTCCTGATCAATTGAGCTGCGTCTGGTTGAAAGCTCGAGAACATGATGCGCCTACCTTTGGCGTACTTGAACACTACCTGGATCATAGTATGTTACAACAAAAATGTTAGTACTAACAACTTTTAGTGTCACAAGAAAAGAGAACCAAAACTTCTTATGTAATATGATTGCTAACATTACAAAACTACCTGCGAAGCTGCTCGAATGATACAAACAAGTTCTTCGTCTTTATAATTTCTCTTATCATCAAATTTAAACTCAATGTTGAATCCTACAGACTGACTGACATTCTCAAACACATCTTGCAATGTACATAACCGATCATCCTCCTCGACCCTCCATTCGAAGATTCTCCCATCTTTCATTTTCCTGAATAATGGTTTTTCCACCTTATGTACAACAACAAAAAATATATCAGTATAAGTTCGCGAATTTGAAACCATTTACATAACGTATGAAGGGCGAAGAATCTGTTACATTTGTTGAGCCATTCTGAGGTCCATATGAAAGGAACTCCTCCAAAGTGAGGTCTGTAACTCTTTTTTCAATCAACTTTCCCTGAAAATTCATCGCAAAGTCAATATCGAGAGTCAGGACATGATCCTAAATGATCATATTCGAGCATAGTTATAATGTTTTTTTATGGTAACGAACCTCTTGTTGTGTAAAAATGAAGATATCGTGGAAAATTACTGGATGGCCATCGCGCGTTACCTACAAAAAGATTTTGATACAAAGTTTCATCTATGGTATTCTTTGCTTGCCAATTATATTTTGCAAGCAAACCTACCAAGAAGCAGGGCCAGGAAGAAGGGAAAAAAATTGAAAAGACAAACAAATAATCAGTGCCTTAATTGAATTCAAATATTCATAGATCATAAAATACACAATATGAAAAGAAAGTTTTTTAGGTCATAGAATTTAACACTTAAGCAAGTCATGAAGTATGTACAAACATTGTCATTATAGGTTTTATTAGTTCATATTTCCATACACTCTGCTAAACCTAAGAGAAAAAAAAGTGTTGAATACACTTGCATTGTGATGGTATGAGTTAGGAGTGTCAAAATCAGGCCATAAAGTCATGACTCGTTCAATCCGTTTATGTTTGGGCAACTAACCCACTTATTTTATTGAGTGGGCGTATTTTGACCCGCTTAGTTTAAAAGGAAATTTTCGCAAATAGTTACTATAATGAATTTAATTATGCTCTATAGATATAGTTTGCATATTTACGGGTTGTAGCTACGGTTTAAGCTGTCTTGTTTGTATAATTCGCGGGTTTGTATAATTCAAGAGTTTGTATAATAATGTAATGTAATAAGATTTCTCAAGTGACACTAGGTCAACATTTTAGTTCCTAAGGTATAATCTTGATTGAAGTTTTATCAAAGCTTCTTCCTCTCTATTCAAATATTTATATTTAAATAAATAAATACTTCCTTGGTCCAAAATGAATGATGCTATCATAGTACAAGCGTCAAAGACTTAAAGCATATAAAGTTGTGTTGTGATTGTGAATTTGGTCTCAAGCTTTTAACATAATTTACACACGTGTCGTTTCTAGAGGTTGACAGTAAAACAAGGCCACTTTTTTAATCACTTCAATATCAGATTGACTCAAAAATTTATTGATCTAAATATAGTTTGACTTTGAAAAAGGTAAAGATAATTAAGTTCTACCTTCTTTCCGTTACTAAATGAGAAAAAGAGCAGATCATGTACCCTCACACCTTCCAATCATTTTTTGTTTCAGTAAGCAATAGTGTCTGAGATTCTTAGTATTTATTTTACAGGAACTTCTTATAGCAGAAAATGAAATTATGTAAGAAAACTTTTGTTGATAGTCATGTGAACTACTCATGTTTTGTATGATCCTTTAGTTTTTTGACGATATCTAAAAGAAGGATGAAAATTGTTAACTTTCAAATACTTAGATTGGGAGTCGAGGTCAGTTCCTGAATCGAGTGTCGAAATCAAATTTTGAATCGTGCGTCGAGGTCGTTTATTCCCGATTCGAGTGTTGGGATCATGTCCAAGTTCGAATGTCGGAATCCCAGATCGGGAGGCGATGTCAGGTCCAAATTAGAATGTCAGACCTCAGATCAAGAGTCGAGGTCAGTTCTTGGATCGAGTTTTGGAATCAGATTTCGAATCGATCGTCGATGTTGTTTATTCCTGATTTGATTGTTGAGATCGGGTCCAAGTTTGAAAATCGAGACCTCGGATCGGGAGTTGAGGTCAGGTCCAAATATAAATGTCATACCTCAGACCGAGAGTCGAGGTCAGTTCCCGGATCGAGTGTCGAAATCAAATTTTGAATCGATCGTCGAGGTCATTTATTCCTGATTCAATTGTTGGGATCGATTCCAAATTCGAATGTCGGGACCCCAGATCGGGAGTCGAGGTCAGATTCAAATTCAAATATCAGACCTTAGATCAAGAGTCGAGGTTAGTTCTCGGATCGAGTGTCCAAATTGGATTTTGAATCGATTGTCGAGGTCGTTTGTTCCCGATTCGAGTGATGGTTCCCAAATCGATTATTGGGGTTGATTTTCGAATGAGAAACTATTTTTCTAAAAAATGTTTTCTACTTTCTAGCCAAAAATTAAAACTATTTTTTTAAAAAATATTTTTTATTCACCAATCAAACACTAGAAAAAAAAATTCAATTTTTTTTTCCACGCACCAACCAAACCAAACATGAGAAAATAAGTTAGCAACCAACTTGAACATCCAGAAAACTTTTTCCTTCCTACCAAACACACATGCTCAACATTTTAGTTCTTAATCTTAAAGGTATAATCTTGATTGAAGTTTATTATCAAAGCCCATTTCCCTCTTTTCAAATATTTAATTAAATAAATACTACTTCCTTGGTAAAAAATGAATGATGCTAGCATAGTACAAGCGTCAAAGGTTTATATAAAGCATATAAGTTGTGTTGTAAATTTGTCCCAAAACTTTTAAAAATGATGTGATGACAATATAGGTCTTTGTCACAAAATTAGACACCACCTACCACGTATTGGCGGTGGCTCGTGTCGTTTCTAGAGGTTGACAATAAAACAAGGCCACTTTTTTAATCGTCCACAAATATATTTAATATTTAATTAATTACTATAGTCAAAAACATATAGTTTTTAAGCGATGTATAAATAAAAAATGGAGCGTATAAACTAAAAATGTGATAAATAAAGTGGTTCGAAAGGGAGTAAATCAGAAGAGCGTCTAACCTGAACATCAAATTCGATAAATTGAAGGTTGAATTTAGCAGCTTCATTGAAGGAACGCAAAGTATTCTCTTTTATTGTTTTTTCATAACATGAAGAATATTGCAACATATTTGTCCCACTTCCTCTATGTCCCATTACTACAAACTTATTATTATTATTCATCTTCCCAACATCATCCTCATCTTTCCCTACACATAAAATTGAGAGGGCACGAATTCAAATTTAATCAGACTTTATACAAAAATCATATGTCATAATTAATCAGAGATATCAGGTTTGAACCATTCTAACTATAGAGACATTTTATATCTAATCATGAAATTTTTCAACATAAACTCAAATTTAATCGAACCTCAAATACAAGGGGCGATTACTTACCATGGGAAAGAGGTGTAGAATTATTATTGTAGATTGAAGGAAATGTGACATTTTCAACATGAATTTCATCAATGTGTGGAACAACTTGAGAAATTGGAATTGCCTTGAGAGCCATTTTTTATTTTTTTTTGGTTTTGTTTTTGGAGATAATGAGGTTATTGTTGTTAATATGTATGAAATGGACAAAGAGAGGGTTGTTGTTTATGGTGAGTATTTAAAGGATTACACAAACCTTTACTTCAAACTTAATCAAAAGTAAAAAGTCAAAAACCGTGTCTTGTATTTATACCCACTAAACGTGTACGTGTTGGAGTTTTTCCCTCTTCACGTTTCTTTTTTATTCGGTGCTGACGTGGTGAGATAACTTCAGTTTTAATTAGAGACTTTAGGCTTAAGTTTTAGATACGGAGAAATTTTTGTTAGAAGTGTTATCCTGAAATAAGTCTTGTAATACACTATCTAAATATAATCGGAGCTTTAATACACACTCCAAATACTAAATAAATCAAAAAATTGTGGCTTGAATTACACGTGTATTGGACAATATGTGAGCTCCTTGAAATTGACTTTGATTTAAAGGGTAATTTGTCATTTAAGACTTTTTACTTTATAATTAATTTTTACTAAATGTTATACTGTGTGTTTTTTTTTATGGACAAAAAGGATACCATATCTCTGCTCTTTCCAATAGGTGGGGTAGGCTTCATAGAAATTTACCATATTATGTTATTATTTTTTCAGTTTATTATATATTTAAAAATAATTTAAAAAATAAAATTGGTTGCCTCTTAATATTTCATTTGTGTTACATGAAAGGAGTAATATATATTATTAAAAATTATAAATCATAATAATTAACAAACTTAAAATATTTAAAAAGCATATAAAATTTAATTGACTTTAAATTTCATATGTATTACATAAATTAAAACAAAAAATAACATATATTGAACCAGTATCGTAAATAACTCTAGAAATTGATCAAGACTTTACTAGAAGAGTCAAGAATTGACACATGATAGATGTACAAATATTTACATAGAATTCTCCTACTTATTCTCGAAACAGCTTAAACATATATAGACAAGTATTTGGGAGAGGGTCATATTTGTCTCGATACTTTTTTGATAGTGCATAATTTTGCTATCGTTAAATTTTAGTTCATCTATATCTCTTGTTATTAGCATATCGTCTCATATTTATCTTTATAATTAAGATATGTAAGAAGCACGAGTATATACAAACCTTTGCATTTACTCGAGAAATAGTATTCGTATAAATTTGTATATTTAAATATTGATATACGTAATTAGTGTATCCATTTTGTATATTTCGGTCATATTAATAAATAAGTTTGACCGAGCAGGACATATTGATAATTTGTGCAGCTTGAAGAATTTACACAAATTTCATAGTGTTAAGAGCTAATTACATCATATCCATATCCTTTTTAAAATTATCAAAATTCCTTAAATTTGGTGGAATTCGGATACATTCCAAAAACGTTCCGATACATAGCATTCTGATTTCGAATACATCGCTCAACGTCCTGATACATTGCATACATCCCGATACATCGCGTATAGTGTATCCAACCGAGAATAGGAGAGTATGAATTTATGTAATTTTTTCAAATGGTTGGAAATTCTAGAGAATATGATAAAATAAGTTGTGTATTTAGGCAATTTTTCCGAGAAGGGAAAAAATGAGAAGAGAAAAATAAAAAAAGGTCCTATCGGGAGTCGAACCCAGTCGCTGGATTCAAAGACAAGAGTGCTTACAACTACACCATAGAACCAGCCTGTTTAAGCAGGTCACTCTTTATAATATATTATTATAAATAGGTTAATTTTAATAGTTTGGAATTTGGTGTAGGGTGGAATATCAATTTCTACTTGTAATTTTAATATCAATGGTGAAGAGACAAATATATCTTTAGATTCTTAATTGGAGTTTACTTGATCACACAAATCGATAACCTAATAAGATTATATGAATATTTTTTTATCGGTTAAATCAAAAGCCAAATCGTTAAAAACTAAAAACGATTAACTGAGAATCGATAATAAATCTTATTTATTTGGTTATTGATTTAGCATGTTCACAAATTGTAAATCGTTAAACCCCAATAATACATAAAATCAGACTGAATCGATCGATGAGCACCCCTACATAGAAGTCCCAAAACTCAAGAACAAAATTTGGTTTATTGCAAAAAATGATTTCTAAATATTCAAAAGTTTCAACATGATCGCGATCATCGATGACCTAGGCTTCCTCGCAAATCATCTCTTCGTGTTCATGAACACGAGTTGGTCAAAGTCTTCATGACTTTCGAGGTACAACCATCACGATCACAGATAGATATGTCAAATGAACGAGTTGAGCTGAATATGGACAGGTTAAATTAGCTAAGTTAATAAATGGGCGGGTTATTGACCTGCCCAAAAGCTAATTGGGCTGAAATGCATTGAGTTTAAATGGGTTAAAGGTGAGTCATAACCCAATCCGCTCAATTCTTACTAAGTTTTAGTTGGTGTGTTTGTTTTTTTTTATATAAATTTTTATTAGCTAATTTTTTTTTCTTCTTTATTATGACTATATATAACATATTAAATTAAATAAATATTTTGACAAAATTTCTCATGAATCAATTTAGACCGCATATCAACCCAATTCTTAATTGGGTGAAATGAGTCGATCTAATAAATGATCGGGTCAATAATCCGCTCAAACTTAAATGATTCTGATGGATTATACAAATTGAATTTGATTTCGCCACACCTAATCACAGACATTGACTTGTCAACATCTCTAGGGATCACGGCTCAAGACCTCGCTATCACGACGCTAGTCAAGTCTCTCATCTCCACGATCTCAGTCGCATCAACTTAAGACCGATCCAACACACGTCCAAACCCCTCGAGTCTCATCTCAAACCATCCAACAAGTTATATACCAAAGCTTATAAAAACACAAAACATGAGGTTTGGTTTTTTTTTTTTTTGGTTTCCCACCCGGTGTTCGAAGCCCACATTGGAGCTCCGACTAAATTCGGATCACGCTCTGCAGGCCCATTCGGGGATGACGCTTCCAACATGATTTTCTCCATACCCAGGGCTCGAAGCCGAGACCTCTGATTAAGGGTGAAACACTCCCACCACAACCCATGTTGGTGAGGTTTGGTTGTTACAACTCCCTACCTATCCTAATTTCATCATCATATTTGAATATGAAACCTCTAATTAAAATTGAAGGTATGCTTACCGTCCCACTAGCACGTGGACTAGTAAGTAGTGGGCAACCATTACTAAGAAAATGCAATCCAATCATTGCTAACACAAAATATAAAGTCGTGTGAAGCACAATCATCTAACTAAAACTTGTCAACCGGGTCAATTGTCAACTTGTACCAACCAATTGTTCCCATAAACTCGTTGTATCACAAAAATTAAACATCATCATTTCATCATTCTCAATCAATCAATTTTGTTCATTCCTCTCTTTTTTTCATCACTTAACGTTATTATTTTTTCAATCTATCGACTTGAACTAGAAATTTGGATTCGTTATAGAGAAAATGGTGAAGAATCACCTAGATAAAAATGGTAGCTTCACAGGCAGCCCGAAACCACGTCATCCGACCACGTCAACTGATCCACATTCGCGAAAAAGCAGCCACGAAGAATTGGATCACTCCTTGAATCATCACAATGAGGATGTCAAGAAGTTATCAGAAGATATTGATCGATTCATCGATGAACTTTCCACATGTGATGATAAATCAAATCCCCCTCAAGTCCCTGAAATCGTTGAGACATTCTCAAAAATCATCGAGTCGAAAATCAGCAAGCATAGTACTTGTGAAAATCCGTCCACAAGATTATGCAAGATGACGGAGGAGGACAACTTTTTCGTTGAAGCAGTGTCACGTTTATCCAAATTGACTAATTCCTTGAGTGAATTTCCTTCAGGTTCAACGACCACTAGGTCGTTGAACAGAACGAGCATGGTCCTACAACGGGCCATGACGTTAATGGAAGAGGATTTGAGAGCCTTGTTAGAAGATTCTTCTTCAAGTCATGTTAAAGTTTATAAAAACTCTTCTTTCAATTCAAACAGGCTATTAGTAGATGGGGAACAATGTAGTTTAACCCTATCGGAATCGAGTGGAGAGGAGGAATATCCGTCATTTCCTCCTGACGTGGTGACAAGAATGAACCGAATAGCCTCTACCATGATCATGGCTGGCTATGAAACAGAATGTTGTCAAGTGTACTCGATTTCGAGGAGAAATGCATTTGTTGAACAAATGAAGAAGCTCGAATTCGAGAAGATCAACATGGAGGATGTTCAAAGAATGCAATGGGATTCTTTAGAAGGAGAGATCACACGGTGGATCAGAGCTGTAAAAAGTTGCTCTACAACTCTGTTCCCCGGTGAAAAGAGACTCGGGGACTCTGTTTTCTCCGAGTCTCCAATGAATTCTCAAAGCCTATTTAGCAACCTGGCTCGCGCAATTGTCATTCAGCTTCTCGACTTTGCTGAGGCTGTAACCATGACCAAACGCTCCGCGGAGAAACTCTTCAAATACCTAGACATGTATGAAGCTTTGCGTGATCTCATTCCATCCATCAAAAACGCGTGCTCAAACGAATTGAATTCCGAGATACAAGCTACAATAGACAGGTTAGGTGAATCAGCTGTAAGTATATTTAGTGATCTCGAAAATTCCATAAAAAACGACGTTGCAAGGACACCCGTCCCTGGTGGGGCAGTGCACCCCCTAACGCGTTACGTCATGAATTATTTAAAATATGCTTGTGAATACAAAATCACCCTAGAGCACATCTTCCAGCAACACGTAAAATTCGAAGAATCCAATTCCCCTGCCAAATTGAAGCCAACATTGGAGGTAGAAGCAGAGAACGATAGCCCACATTGTAACTCCGAGACAACGCCATTTTCAATACAGCTCGTGACGATAATGGACCTTCTTGACACGAATCTCGAAGCAAAATCAATCCTTTACAGAGACCCTGCGTTACGCGACATTTTCCTAATGAACAATGGTAGGTACATTTTACAAAAAGTGAAAGGTTCCGCGGAGATACACCAAGTGATGGGCGATACGTGGTGTAGGAGACGATCAACGATCGTTAGACATTACCACAAGAACTACCAGAGGGAGACATTTGGTAAAGTACTTCAAATCCTAACACATGATGGAATGCAAGTACATGGGAAAGTGGCGAAGACGACAGTTAAAGAGAGGTTCAAGAATTTCAACGCGATTTTCGATGAAATACATAGGAGTCAGAGTACTTGGGTTGTGAGTGATGAGCAACTTCAATCAGAGCTTCGAGTTTCGATATCTGCATTGGTGATTCCAGCTTATAGATCATTTTTTGGGAGATTTAGACAGTATTTGGATAATGCAAAGCAAGCAGAGAAGTATATAAAGTATCAACCAGAGGATATTGAAATATTGATTGATGATTTTTTCGATGGTAACTCTACATCAATGGCTAGGAGGAAGACATAGTTGTTATAATCATAATGCAGAAAGAGTGATAAGTAGTAAGCAGAGTTGAGAATTTTGTATGACATTATTAATTATTGTATTTCATTTCCCCTTTTATATGAACTTTAAATTTGAAGTTTTGATTTGAAATGTGTGTCTGTTTATGATATTTCATCAATTGTTTTCATATCTCGAACTCACTTAAAAGGTAGAATTTCAATTCCAAGTTTGTAATTTCATAAAAGAACTTAGGTGAGGTGATTTTGTCTCTTTACGTGTTTGAAATGTAGATAACAACAACAATATATCCAGTGAAATATCATAAGTGGGGTCTGAGGAAGGTAAGATATATGCAGACCTTACCACTACCTCATGGAGATAGACAGATTGGTATTCCTTCTTCCTTAAAATGTGTCCAAGTTAATAACCAATGTATATATAGGAACTACCTATGGAGTGATACCAATGGATATGGTAAAATGTCTCTAACAGCATGGGACACTATGCAAATCAAGTTCATTGGAGACCTAAACATCATTCAATTTGAACAATGGAACAAAGAGGCAATAAATTAGCAAGTTGCTTTGAGCCATTACAAAGAAGAAGCACAAACTTTAGGTTTTATGGATCCTTACTCATTATTTTAAGGGTGGAAATGTTAGAACAATTACATATTGTAGGTTAAGTTATTGTAATGTGGACATATTGTAGTGTCAAAGTTTTATAGTGACCTTGCAAATGTATATAAATGTATATGTATTGTATAACAAATGTGTATATACTATTATACTATGTATATACATTTTCTATACACTATAAATGTTGCTAGTAATTTTATGGTGCTTGTTGGAGGAGCATGGAAGTATTAGACCAACCGTTTTAGTTTGAATTGTTTGTATTTTGTGTGAAGAAGTGAATCTTCTCCTCCTCCTCCTTCTTCCGATACTTTAGTTTTAATGATTTTTGTATAGGAGATGTATATACATTCAACAACAACAATATATTCAGTGTAATTCTACAAAATAGGATCTAGATAAAATGTATGTAGGTCTTATCACTATCTTAGTAGGAGTGTGCATCGGTCGGTTTGGTTTAATTTTATATATTATCGATTCGGTTTTCGATTTTTAAATATGCTAGACCAATAAGATATTTTTTATTGGTTTTCGGTATATCGATTTTTGGTCCTTCGTGGTTCGATTTAACGGTTCATTTTTTCGGTTTAACCAATTAATAATTATATAACTTCCCCAATAATTTGGTGCGACAAGACAAAAATATAACTTTACAAAATGCTTATAAAATAGAAACAAAAGTAACTAATATGAAAAGAACTATACAAGTGCAATACAAATAAAAGAACTTGGACAATAATGTGAATTGAAGGTTAAATGACCAAGGTAATAATCAATAAGGTACTGGTATCAATATTTAAAATGTATGTAAGGGAAAAGTAATATAAATTACTGTCTTAATGGATTATTAGTTTACTCAATAACCAAATATTGAACCAATAACATGATATATTTTTTTAAATATAAAACCCTGTTAACCCAATAATCCAGTAGCAATTACCCAATAGCATTTTTTTTTGTTCGATTTATTGATCGGTTCGATTTTTACACATCCTATACCTTAGAGGTAGAAAGTTTGTTTCCGATAGAGATGCATATTACATTGTATAATATATATACACATTGAGTATTCAAAATAATATACATTAGCTACATCGAGTATACACTCTAGACCTGAATAAACAATGTATACATTGTGTATGTTTGTGTATAATCAGTATATCTATTCACAAAATATATATTGTTATACAATATTTGTAACAGTGTATAAATGAGCAAATGGTAGAGACTAGGAAGGATCCTGGATCTATGGATTTTTTACTTTGGGCTTGATTCTTATTCTGAGATTTTTTGGTTTTCGTTCAAAGAGAAAATACCGGTTTTATCCGTATCGAAGGAACGAAACTGGTCCTTCGAATCAGCCCCACGAGTGGTCCCCTATCCGTATCAAATGGATGTTTTTTTGGTATGTGGGTTAGAATTAAGTTTTTTGTTGTAATTGTTTTATTTTTACAACTTTCAATGCTTTTTTAAACATCAACTAATTATGTTTGCGAAAATCAACCATTTAATAGCCTTTTATTTATAATTTAATTTTGACTTTTGAAAGCCTTTAGGAGAAAAGGCTTTGGAAAAGATATTTTTGTCACTTTGATATTTCATTTCGAAGACTAGTAATCCCAAAATTCTACTATCTCCATTCACTTTTAATTATCATAGTTTCCTTTTTTAGAGTCAAACTATAAGAACTTTGACTAACATTTTATGATATATTTTTTCATCATATTGATATGCAAAAAATTGCAATTTATAGTACTTTTTGTATAGTTTTTGAATATCTATTTTTTTTTGTTTAAAATATCGAATTAATGTAATCTAATTTTACTTTGAAAATAAGTCAAATTGACTTTCGAAAAACGCAACATGACAACTAAAAGTGGACAGATAGAGTATATGGCATAAATAATTCAAGAAATTGTTAAATTAAATAATTTTATTTTATCTTCATATTATTATCCTCCCTTATCCACAATCTAAACAACTCTTAATTGTCCGGACTGTAGTCTTTAAGCAGGTAGGAATAGGTTATCGCAACCCATTTGTCACTTTTAATGGAGTATAATATCTTTAAAAATCATAATTATTTTTTTTTACAAATAAATTTTCAGTACATTATTTTTGAGTTTTATTTGTAGCGGAGTTTGAATAAAACTAAAGAGTTCGAAAATATGAAGACGTAAATATTTAAAGATGTCAAAGGGATTCAATACTATTATATGTATAAAACAATTTTAACCTTGTATACACTTTCTCAGTTCATTTTTACTTATTTATTTTTAATTTGCATACCTCGTATTTTATCATAATATGCATATTAATTGATGTATTTAGGTCTCGGGAATGATTTAGGAATAAGTAATTAATGTTAATGGTAAAATAAAAAATAAAATTGTCATTTTCTTGATACATTATTAAAATTGACAACTAAAAGTGAAATCTATTTTTGAAATAATGGATGAACGGAAAGAGTAATTTTTTATCAAAGGAAGTTCAGATTGTCCCTGCATAGTTTCACCTAGGGGTGTACAAGTCAAACTGACAAGTCAAATCGAATCGATACACCAAGTCAACCCAAAGAGAAAAGACCGACTTGTGATCTGGTTTGGCGTTGAAAAAATAACTCGACCACTCTTGATTTACAGAAAAAAATCAAATCGTGCTCAAATCAAACGGACATAATATATATAAAATTTAAATTTGTTTATACATAAAATTGTTAATTATAATCTACTTTGTTAATATATTTTAAATTAGTTTATAATTTTTAATGTTTAGATAATTAGATATATTATTTCAAAATTTGGGCTTGTAATATTTGTAAATATTTTATTTTGTATTCAGATCAAAGTTACAATTACATTATTATAACTTTCATATAGAAAGTTAATCATCTGCTTTGTAAATATTTTATTTTCTATTGAGTGTGATTGTAGCTTTTAATCTTACTCCATCTGTCCTATTTTATATGGGTTGGTTTGACTTGATATAGAGTTTAAAAAGAAAAAAAAGACTTTTGTAACTTATGGTCTAAAATAAGTGATAGATGTTTGTGTGACTATATATCATTTCATTATGGGTAAAATAAACATTTTAAAATTAAATTATTAGTTAATATAAAAATGTGTTATTCGTTTTTAGGCTGACAAAAAAGAAAAGTGAGCCATACAAACTAGTACACAATGACGGATCCAGGATTTCCATTGAGGGGGTTCGGAAAAAGAAAGAAAGAGTAGTGCCTAAGATTTGATCTTGAAACCTCAAGGTGAGTTTTAAACCTCTCAACCACTAATCTTACATTCAGGAGGTTCAAAATCAATATATCGACATAAGAATTCTTAAAAATATCGTAAATATACAACGTAATTTTTACCGAGGGGGTTCGGGTGAACCCTCTCGGCAACCGCTAGGTCCGCCCCTGCTAGTACAGATGGAGTATAATATAGCATATCAAACGTTAATATTCAATACGGAAAAGAGCCTAAAATACCCTCGAAGTATTGGAAATAGTACAAAACTATCCTCTATCCATCTATTGATTCCAAAATACCCTTGTCATCCACCTATTGGCTCCAAAATATCCATGTCATCGATCTTTGGATCCAAAATTGACCACTTATTTAACGATTTTAAATTTAAATAATTTATTTTAAATACGTGGCGCTCAACTATTGGTTATAATTTAATTTATAAACCTACCCATTACTAATTAAATCCGACCCAATTAATAAACCCGTCCCAAATCAATTTCTCCTATGTTTCTAAGATTAACAAACAGCAGCCATGAAAGCCAAAGAGAGAGAAGTAAAGAAAATCATAACATTGTTTTGGGATGGGTGGTAAAAGGATTAGTGCCTTGATATTTTAGCTGTATAAAGTTGAGTAAAATTGTGAAGAAGAATCCAAGAATTGTGATTGGTAATCTTATAAACGTATGAGAAATTGACTGAGAAGAAGATAACCTTGGAAAGGAAGGGTTCAGGGTTTTGTTTAATAGGTGGATTTGGGGCGGATTTATTAATTGGGTCGGATTTAATTAGTAATGAGTGGGTTTATAAATTATATTAATAAATAAATTATAACCAATAGTTGAGCGCCACGCCACGTATTTAAAAATATATTTAAATAGTTTAAATTTAAAACCGTTAAATAATTGGTCAATTTTGGATCAAAAGGTGGATGACAAGGATATTTTGGAGCCAATAGATGGATGAAGGGTAGTTTGGTAGCATTTCCAATACTTCGAGGGTATTTAACCGTATTCAATTAAAGTATTTTATACTCATGTGAATTTTTCAGTCTTTTTAAAGATTCTTGTTCAATTAACCTTTTAAAGTTCTAACCTATCACCAAAATTAGTGAAAATATCTTTGATCGTCTTATCAATCATTGGGTAATTGTGACAAAATAAAAAATTGACCAAAAAAATAAAAACTCAAAAACCAACTGTATGTTGATTTAATTTGTTTGAAAATTTTAATAAATCGATATAATTAATGCTTACGCAATGTGTTACCTACGAAACTCGATTAAATTCTCCGCCGCCTAAATACGCAAATTAAGGCCTTCCACAAAACAACCTATTTGTCTCTTTCTTCCTTTTTTTTTTAGTTTATGTCTTTCCAAGGGAGAACATAGACTAAAAGTATACGCGAGTCATTTGTATAATAAATATATATGAGTTACGGGTATATCAACACTAAATGATAAAGTTAAGAGGTATATTAAGTCTTTTACTGTTATTTTATAGAGAAAAACTATTTTAAATATATAATACAAAAACTTTAATTAAATTTTTATAAATTAAAATACATTTATTCAAATTTTCAATTAATATTATACCTGAATAAATAAATAAAATATAAATATAATACTATTATGATGATTTAAATATAATTAAAAATATCAAGCAAAATAAATTTGAAAACCGTTCCACAAATTAAATGACTACATACGAAAAACTTACCACAAAAATAAATAAAATCCTTCATATACATCACAATTTTTTTCAATGATTTCATCTATAATTTTATCAAAATTATTATAATCCTCTAACGTTAAAAATATCATATTAAAAAATAATAATAAGTAAATTAAGAAGAAAAAAAATTTGTTACCTGTGTTTTTTTAGGGTTGAGATCTTTAATTGTTACTTTTTATCCTTTTTTTAATCCTGTAAAAATATTGTTCTTACCTTTATATCTAATTCAATAAAATATAAAATATAAATAGTAATATAGAAACATAAAATAAAAAATTATAATATAAAAAATTTAAAATAAAATTTGAAATTTAACTAAATTTATGAGATATGTTAATTAATTAATAAGGGATATATTGGTAAATATGTATATATATAAGGGATATTTTAGTCTCACAAAAATAATTTTCTGCTTTTTTTCTTATGAACCAATTTTTTTTAGCTTCTTCTTAACACTAGAAAAATATTTCTACTTCCACTTAAAAACAGTTTTAAGAATTTATCAAATACTTAATTTTACCAAAAAAATAATATTTTAACCTCGCAACAGTAATATACGAACTCTACCTAAGATGTCCGAATATAAATGACTATTGCACCAAGTCGCCAACTCTAATCCAGAATTAAAGAAAAAAACAACGAGATAAAGGTGTGGAACCCCAAAGCAAAGGTTATTGAATATGGAGTAGTAATTGATATACAATTACTTTGTTGTCAATAGTATCTCTATTTAATATTGCGATCTACCAAGTTTCAATTGGTAACTTCATTAGTTTTTCACCCGTTGTAGTGCAATGATGAGACTGTTTCATTCTTAATTAGAAGATTCGGGTTTGAGTCATGAGTATGAAAAAGTCTTGTTGGGAGCGTCACTCCCGAATGAGTCCTATAATGCACGATTCAAATTTTATTGGGACTTCAATGTGGATTTCAAACGCCATGTCATAAAAAAAAAAAAAAACCTTATTAGCTTCTCTCAAATAATTATTCCACTTAACCTACTACAAAGTGAGCTTCTATACGTAGGTAAAAATTTATCGACCAGCCGATTCAAAATTTAAAATTTAAATATACAGTACTTTTAAGTTGCTAAAAAGTACTTAATTACGAATCCTATTAAGAGTAAGACCTTTATTAAGTGCAAATAGATGAAACTTTGAAGTTACAACAAATTAATATATGTATAATATATATTTGCATATACATTTTTATTACTTAAATATGGTTAGTTAATTTATATTTTCCACTTAATTAAACCGTTTAAATCTATAAAAGTATTTCCCTATGCATATGTGTCTTGTATCTGGTAGGAAATATTTTATTCTTACTGTGGAATTACTTTCTAATGTAAATTCTGATTGAGTCGAGTTTTAATGTAGTCTTGAGTTGGAAAGAAAATAATAATTCAATATTAGATGTATTAATATCCGATGTATACACTTCATCTTAATTCCAAGTATTCCAACTATATTGCTTTTTGCAATACTAATTGCAAAACGGCCACGGGCTATTGTACACCTTTAGTATTTAATGATTCATTTAACGCAAAAAAATAAATAAATTTATTTATACATTACCTATATTCCACATCTCCCATGCACAAAATTAAATTCAAGAAGGTCCCCCCACCCCAAACCTAAAAATTATACTATATATTCTACTCCTCATTTCTAATCATTCCACAAAATTCACAATATTCCTTGTACAACTTTTTATTTTTATTTTTATAGTGTTCAAAATGCAGTATCAAGAATCAAATTCATCGAGGGGGAATCACCGAACCACAAGGGTGAAGCGAAGGTTATCGTGTTCAGACTCATTGGAGAGGGTGGTGAAGCTAGCATCCGTAAGTGCGGTGGTGATATTTAGCTCGAGTAGTTGTTGCATGTGCCATGCAATGAAGAGGTTGTTTTGTGAGCTCGGTGTGAACCCAACAGTGTACGAGTTGGACCATGACCCTAATGGAAAGTCGATGGAGAAGGCTCTTTCCAAGCTTCTTGGAAACTCACCCGCCGTTCCGATTGTGTTCATAGGTGGTGAACTAATTGGATCGATGGATAGAGTTATGGCCTCTCATATTAATGGATCTCTTGTCCCTCTTCTCAAAGAAGTGGGGGCGCTCTGGCTTTAATTTTAAATATTGTGAATTTTATCGATGCATGGATGGCTTTAGGATAAGGCAAGTGAAATCCACAAATGTTAAAGGAGCCAAAATATGAAGCACTATATATTTATATATAATATAGTATAATTTATGTGATTATAGCGAGTAACTAACAATAAATCTTCTTTTATTAAATTAAATAGTATATTTATATTTTCAACAATTTTAGTTTTTATCCCTTTATGTATAACCCTTTATTTAT
>JAJONR010009214.1:0-19987 GCA_029582245.1 Solanum etuberosum
TAGAGTTAAAGAGCTAACAAAATCTAAGAAAGCAATAGAACTATTCACATAAGACTGGTTGGACCAACAAAATAGATTGAACAAGCATTTAGCTTTGAGTGAATGGTTAGGAGTTGAAATTCCATCAAAACACCGACGATTCCTTTCTGTCCATAGGCACCAAAAAATACATCTTGGAATCATTCTCCAGGTTTTCCTGATGGCCCTATCAACTCTCCAGTGGCCCCAACTCACTGTTAGTTTTAAAAGAGTCCCGTTAGTAAAATAAGAGCTGTTAGTAAATAAAATTCCTAGTTGATAGGTTTGTGCTAGTCTTTAGGAAGTAGTTTTATACGTGGGTTGTTATCTAGTTTTTAGGAGAAAGCTTTGTAGGATAATTCCTATTTTTTAGTTTAAGTCTGTTGTGTTTTATTTTGCTATAAAAAGACTGCAATAGCAACATTGAAAATCATCAGTCAAGGAAATTTCTTTCCACATTTACTGCCTCTCTTTCTCTATTCTATTTTTGCTTCTTGAATCTATTTTTCTATCAGTGGCCTCAGAGCCAAGTGAGATAAAAAAAAATAGAGAGAAATATTGCTAGTTTATGGCTTCAGAGAGAAATTACGTTCAAGCAACTATTCCGCATTTTGATGGTCACTATGACCATTGGAGTATGCTGATGGAGAACTTCTTACCGTCAAAGGAGTATTGGCCAATTGTCAAGGACGGAATCGGCGCTCCGGCGGAAGGCGAAGCCTTAACGAATGCTCAAAAGGCAGAGTTCGAAGCAAGAAAGTTGAAAGATTTGAAGGCAAAGAATTATCTCTTTCAGGCTATCGATCGTCCCATCCTAGAAACTATTCTTTGCAAAGAAACATCTAAGGATATTTGGGATTCGATGAAGAAAAATTATCAAGGTACTGCTAGAGTGAAGCGTGCACAGCTTCAAGCCTTGATAAGGGATTTTGAGACTTTGCAGATGAAGAAAGGAGAGTCTGTAACGAGTTACTGTGCTAAAACAATGGAGATAAGCAACAAAATGCGATTTCAGGGTGAAAAGATGACTGATGTCACAATTGTGGAAAAGATATTGCGCTCCCTGACGCCGAATTATAACTATGTAATTTGCTCCATTGAGGCCTTAATACCCAGAAATTTAGAGGATTATGCTCCTACAATCGCTGAAATTACACCAACAACTGGTGGAAATTTTCTAGCAGTTTTGGAAGAAACTGATTCAGCAGCTCATTCACTTCGGCGTACTAAAAAAAGGCCTGCATGGATGTCGGACTATGAGGTAACATGAATTGAGGTAAATGATGATGCAATTAATCATTTTGCATTGTTTGCGGACTGTGACCCTACAATTTTTTAGAGTGATGTTACAGAAGAAAAATGGAGAAAGGCGATGGATGCTGAAATTGAAGCTATTGAAAGGAACGATACTTGGGAGCTTATTGATCTTTCTTAGAAGCAGAAAACCATTGGCGTCAAGTTGGTCTACAAGACAAAACTGAAGAAAAATGGTGAAATTGACAAATATAAGGAGTGATTGGTGGCTAAGTGATACAAGCAGGAGTACGGTGTGGACTACACTGAATTTATGCCCCAGTTGCAAGGCATGATACCATCAGAATGGTAATTGCACTGGCGGTGCAAATTTCATGGCATATCTTCCAGTTGGATGTCAAATCAACTTTCTTACACGGATATTTGGAGGAAGAGGTATTTATCGAACAACCTCCTGGTTATGTTAAGGTTGGAAATGAGTATAAAGTTTATCGCTTAAAGAAAGCCCTTTATGGACTAAAACAAACCCCCCCTCCCCCCCCCCCCCCCCCGGAGCTTGGTATAGTCGCATTGAGGCTTATTTTCTGAAAATGGGTTTTCAAAAGTGTCCATATGAGCATACACTTTTTGTGAAGATTGGGGATGATGCGAAAATGCTTATTGTATGCTTATATGTTTATGATCTTATATATATACTGGGAACGATAATGCCATGTTTGCTGAATTCAAGAAGCCTATGATGGATGAGTTCGAGATGTCTGATCTTGGTAATATGCATTAATTTCTTGGATTATAAGTGGTGCAATCTGATGATGGGATATTTATTTTCCAAAAGAAGTACGTGCGAGAAATTTTAGACAGGTTCAAGATGCTGAACTGCAATCCGACCAACACACCAGTTGAGTTTGGCTTAAAACTAAACAAAGCTGGGAGAGGAACGAAGGTGGATAGCACGCTTTACAAACAAATTGTGGGCAGTTTAATATACCTAACTGCCACAAGACCCGACATTATGTAGGCAGTAAGTCATGTAAGTAGATATATGGAGAGTCCAACGGAGATGCATTTGTTAGCTGCGAAGAGAATTCTTCGCTACTTACAAGGAACAGAAGATTTTGGCATTTTCTACCAGAAAGGAGAAAAGTCAGATTTGATTGGCTTTACGGACATCGACTATGCAGGAGATCAAGATGACAGAAAGAGCACTTCCGGTTATGTTTTTATGCTAGGCACAGGGGCTGTTTCATGGTCTTCTAGGAAGCTAAAAAATGTCACTTTATCGAGTACTGAAGTGGAATTTGTTGCTGCTACAACTTGTGCTTGTCAAGCTGTTTGGTTAAGAAGAATTTTTGAAGAACTACAATTCAAACAAGAAAGAGCAACTACAATTTTCTGCGACAACAACTCTGCCATCAAGCTATCAAAAAATCCTATGCTACATGAAAGGAGCAAGCACATTGACGTGAAGTACTATTTTCTACGAGATCTCAACGACAAAGGAAAAATAGAGTTGGAATATTGCCAAAGTGAAGACCAACTGGAAGATATCTTTACCAAACCTCTCAGGTAGTTTCCTTTCCAAAATTTGAGTAGGTTGATTGGAATTGACACTATGGAAGAGTTCAAGAAGTTGTAGTTAAACTAAAGCATGAGAGCTTTCAGTTTAAGGGAGGGTGTTAGTTTTAAAAGAGTCTCGTTAGTAAAATAAGAGTTGTTAGTAAATAAAATTCCTATCTGATAGGTTTGTGCTAGTCTTTAGGAAGTAGTTTTATACGTGGGTTGTTATCTAGTTTTTAGGAGAAAGCTTTGTAGGATAATTCCTAATTTTTAGTTTAAGTCTGCTATGTTTTATTTTGCTATAAAATGACTGCAGTAGCAGCATTGAAAAGCATCAGTCAAGGAAATTTCTTTCCATGTTAACTGCCTCTCTTTTTCTATTCTATTTTTGCTTCTTGAATCTGTTTTGCTATCACTCACAACAACTTCTCTGTTAGTTTGTGGCGAAATGAAAAGGGAAAGGAACATATGCCACATGTATGCAGCCATCGCACAATGCAAGAAAAGATGATTTACTGATTCTGCATTTTCCTGACACAAAAAACACTTGCTAACCAGCTTGAAGTTTCTTCTACAAAGATTGTCCAGTATCAAACAAGCATTCATCAATGCCAACCAGCTGAAGCATATTACTTTTGGTGGTAGATTTGTTTTCCAGATAAGTTTCCATGGCCATAAATCTGTAATAACATTCTGGGCATGCAACAATTTATACCCCTTCTTTACAGTGTATTTCTTTGCCTTAGGACCCCAACAGATGATATTTGTAACTTGTGGATTCATGTTGTAACCTTCCGGTCTACCCATTAATTCAAATAGACTGCCAAGCTCCCAATCGTTGAAGTTTCTCCTGAAAAGTAGATTCCATTGATTGTCCTCTATGTTCTGTACAACTGTAGAGTCAGGATCACGTGAACTACTCAGTTAAGTTGTTGGTGGGATTGTTGCGTAATTATTATCTGCTATGTTGATCTTGCAGACTTTGACTATGTTGGTAGTTAGTCTCATACTTGTTGCATTAATCACTAAATAAGTATGATAATTTCTTTTTTATTAGACTGATAAGCTGATTAGGGCTGAAATCATCCATGATAATGTAGGTTTCATATAAATCTTATAAGTATTATGTTTTTGTTGCTTCACCTTTATTAGTTTTTGAAACTCGAGCTTCTTAGATTGACTAAAAGGGATTCTATCTTGTAGTAGTATTAAACCCTTAGTTAACAGAGGATTCATCTTTTTCCAGATAACAAATTAAGGATATCTCTTTGTCTAAAGGCAAATCAGACCAATCGAGGGTTTTTCTTTGCACAACTTTCAGACAAATTCCAAATTCTGAAGAGTTTCTACTTTATCAGGTAAATCATATGAAATTGTTATTGTTTTCTTTACCTTGATAAACATCTATATCCTATATCTAAAAGGTTTTTGTGTTATCATGTAAAATGACAAAATTCTGTATCAAAATTGATGAACCTTTTATATCTAAAAGAGCTTCTATGTTATCAAGAGAGACTCAAAATGAATCCTGTCTTTGTTCAAAAGGAATAGAAGTAATTAAAACAGGGTTAACGGGACAACTCTCTTGGTTATCTTTAATGAAGAGAGTTTTGAACTGAAAAATTATGGTAATTTGAACAAGTTTTTAGCATTCATTCTACCTAAGCACTGTAAATTGGTTAGTTTACTGAATGGACGAGTATCATATAAGTTTTTTAAACCACTAATAGTGGTTGACTGAGAGGACAATGGTGTTTTAATTCTATTTTTATTGATTGTATGTTTACAAGATGTTTACAGAATATAATGTGTCTGCGACCCTTTTAACCTAGTAAAGATATGAATTACTGAAGTTCTTGAGCTTGCCTAAAAATAGGAGCACTTAAAATCTGATTCAACTTGCCTACTTTAGATCATGACAATAGTTTGTCTTCCTAATTTTAGCACATGGAAGGCTATGTAAGACTTGAAGTAAAATCAGTGATATTTTTTTTAAAATCAGGTTTCCAGTTAACCTTATCACAGGACTTTGTTAATGCTTGAATACTTCTAGTGTCTTGAAAAAATTCATAACTTCTTCTTATTCACAGTCCTTCTATAAGTAAAATTTCACCCTTGAGGATCCGAGATTACAACTAGTCTTGCTTCAGATTTTTTTTTTTCTTAAAAAAAACAATTTTTGGCATCAGCCATTTTTAACACCATTAAATTATTTCAAGGGTCATATATTAACCTTTCTTGTATAATTTTAATCTATGCTAAAAATATTATATAAAAGTTGAATCCTAATTATAAGAAACTTTGATTGTTTCACGGGTTTCATCCCAGTAAAGTACTTCAACACTGAAATAGTGAAATATGTTATTTCATTTATTTAATTATTATTTTCTCTCAACATCAAGGTAAATCAACCACTAAATGTAATTCTTATATTCTAAGTATTATGAATATTAAAAGAAATAGTTCATCAACGTCTCAAACATCTAATCATTGGAAATTTGTAGCCTCAACCTTATTTCTGTTAGCACTAACTGAGAGTTCTTCCTTGATATGTAATCTCGGTCAATGAATAAAATAAAAAACACATTGAGTAAAGAATGATTGTTCAATTTTATATTAGTTTTTCTTATATATGTTTATTTCAAAAATATTATTAGAATTTCTCATATGATAATGAATAAGAATAGGATATTCAAAAACACATAATTTTTTAAAAGGGCATGTAAACAAAAAATATTACAAGTAAGTAGCTTGGAGAGAATAACTGATCAATACTATACAATTTATATTTGGCATATTACTCTTTTGATAGAGAGAAGTTGATGGATTTTCACCTTCAAAAATTGTCATCACAACTCACAATTATTTGCGATTACAAACAAGAGATAATGAATAATTTGTATATATATGTATAACTATATTGCTAGTCGTTATATATACATAGAATATAATTTTGTACATGATGCAATATAATACATGGCATGTAGTATTTGTACACAACTTCACTTTACTAAAATACTTTAGTTAAACTAGAAAATCAAATTGTTGGGCTGCTTTTCTTTTAATCCATTCATGTAATTGTAACATACAAAAAGAGGAGGGGGCAATGACCAAACCTTCAAACAACACAATGACTGCAAAAATGTCACGCCCCGAGCCTACACTCTGGGCGGGACTGGCACTCGAGAACCATTATTGGCCCCAAGCGAACCCTTGGCCTGGCTTACTACTCATCGGAAGACTTTATTCAACAAAGATAAACTCATGAAATAAACTTAGAATGTTGTAAAGGAAACATTCAACTGGACAATGAGGCAACTCAAGTCTTATAACAAAACAACTGAAATGAATAAGACTAATAAACTAATAATGTCTAACTATCTATGAAGCCTCTAATACCATGAGGGATTTTGGGACAAGACCCCCGATCATCCTAACAACTGAAATGACAAACAATGATAAAAGGGATCCTCCGTAAAGCAAGGAGGCTCACCAACAACTTTGAATGCTCAACTGGATTAATGAAGCGATGAATGCTGATCCTGGTTACCTGTATATGCATCATAAAATGATGCAGAAAAAATGGCTTCAGTACATTGAATCTACGAGCATGTGAGGAGAAATCTAAACAAGACATACGCTTGAACTGGAATCTAAAAGAAACACTTACCTAATCTTTACTAAACTCATGGATACTCAACTCAATGCAGAAATAAACACAATATAGATGCAGTTTAAATAAAGAATTTAAAACAGTAAATAACATCTCGAAGAATTGGAAAATACAATAATATCTAAATTGTATATAAAAATAAAAAAAATTACTTTGTTTGGGAGATTCTCTAACCGACAACCAGCACTATGAGCTATGTGATGATACAACGTCTCGCCCACGCTGTCAGAACTTTCCTATACCTTACCGGGATATAGAACGCCTCAACTAAGTGGATCCACTAAGCTATGCTTAAAAGCATTAAGGAATCATCTAAAACTTATGACCCTTTATACCCACGTTGGCCACATGGTTTATGGAGACTTGAGTTATCTGAACTCGTCCCCATATCGGTTCTCAATACTACTCCCAAAAATACACTCAGCTCATATGTTTAAAAACATAACTCTTTTTGTGGTTTGAGATTACTACTCAAAATATTTCTCTTAAAAGAGATGGTACTTAGAACTACTCATGAAAAATCTTTTTGAAATTGGTGTTTCCTCTCATTTTAAATGTGAAAAATATTTACTCTTGGGAATACTTAGTTCCCATATATCATTTTAAAGAAAATGAACTCAGCTCTACTTTTTCTCAAACTCAATGCTTAAGTCTTAAAACAAGTTTAAAACGATTGTAAAAGACTTTTAAAATGACTCGAAGAACTCTCAATACTTGAATCTTAACTCTATCTTGAATTTGAATTTATGAATTCAAGGTTATGATTTTTGATAGGAAAGATATCATGATGATTAAAAGTGTTTTTAGATGGTTAATCATGAGAAACAGTCGAAAACACTGTCTCGGGAGTAAGTCCGCGATGCGGAGATGCATTTTTATATTTGGTCGTGAAATAATTTTTGAAACAGTGGAGCCCTCGTTCTCTCCGCGACGCGGAGAGGGATTTTGTTCACTGGGGGAGAAAGTCCGCGATGCGGACTTGTGTGCCAAATTCTGCCCGACTTTTTCCTTCCTCGTTTCTAACCCCAATTCACCTAGAATCGAATGGTTTCTTCCCCAAGCACTTAGATTCTAATACCCAACAATAGTATACGATAATCTACTCAAAACTACCCTTGAAACACTAACACTTATCTCAAGAATTCATCAAAACCTCAACCATCAAGATTATGAAAGGTATTTCAAGAAAACTCAACAAGAACTCAAATCCTTCAACTTTAAGAAACAAATTTCGCTGAAAATAACATGATTGACGCGTGGGTGAACGAACCCAATGCTATGTGAACTCACATACCTCTTTAGGGATCAACCCTTGGCGAAACGACTTTCGATTCCGCAAGAAATCTCCAAGAACGCCTTTAGTTTTCTCCTTTTCTCCTCTTCTTGAACTATTCTCAAACCCTAGGCATTAATTTAGATTGCGTGAAACAAATCAGTTTAGACCCCTAATTAATTACTAAAAATGACATAACTTGATTGGGTAAGAAAAAGACCAAAATACCCCTCTTGAATCTGGGTAACTTTCCTTATCCGGACAATCCAACTTCAAACAGACATATCTCCCTCATACGAGCTCAAAATTTAGCAAACTCGGTGGCGTTGGAAAGAGGATTCTAAGCCTTTCATTTGATATCTTATAGCCCACCTAACTTATCATGTACTAAAAGTTATGGTCCTTACAATTTGACCCAAAACTTATACTTAGCAATACTTGCCAAAATTTCCAAATTCACTCTTTCCAAAAATTGTTCTTTCTAATTCTTGTTCTTTCTAAGGCGGGATGTTACAATATCTCCCCCTTGGGATAATTCGTCCTCGAATGAGATTACTCTAAGTATGCTAAGGGTGTAACATCTAACATTCAGCTCAAACACCCAACAAGCAATATATAACACAACATGCCAACTTAAAATAAATGCCAAGAAAGGATTAGTACCTTAATTTGGAACTTCTCCGGACTCAAAGAGATGTGGGTACCTCTTCTTCATATCCTCCTCAGATTCCCAAGTAGCTTCCTCAACAAACTGATTCCTCCACAGAACCTTGACTGATGCTACCTCCTTGGTTCTCAACTTGCGAACCTGACGATCTAGAATCTGAAAAGGAATCTCCTCATAAGATAAGCTATCCTTAATACCGATATCTTCAGTAGGTATGATAAGTGAAGGATCACCCATACACTTCTTTAACATAGAAATGTGAAATACTGGATGGACCACTGCTAACTCTTGCGGTAGCTCCAACTCATAAACCACGTTACCGATCCTCTTGGATATTCTGTAAGGACCAATATATCGGGGACTAAGCTTCCCCTTCTTACCAAATCTCATAACACCCTACATGGGTGAAACCTTCAAATAAACTCAATCATCTACTTCAAACTCTAAGTCTCTTCTCCTAACATCTGTATAGGATTTTTGACGACTCTGTGTTGTTTTCAATCTCTCTTGAATAACCTTCACTTTCTCCATAGCTTGATGAACTAAGTCTGGTCCGATCAACCCAGCTTCACCAACCTCAAACCATATTATAAGAGATTTGCATCTTCTCCCATAAAGAGCCTCATAAGGAGCCATCTGGATGCTAGAGTGATAACTATTGTTGTAAGTAAACTCTATGAGAGGTAGGTGATCATCTCAATTACTTTTGTAATCAATCACACAAACTCTCAACATATCTTCAAAAGTCTGAATTGTGCGCTCAGCTTGACCGTCAGTCTGAGGATGAAAAGCATTACTCAAGTTCACCTTTGAACCCAAACCTTTCTGGAACGACTTCCAAAATTGCGCAGTAAATTATGCACCTCGATCTGAAATAATCGACACTGGAACTCCATGAAGTCTAACTACCTCTTGAAGATATAACTTGACATAATCCTCTACTGAATGGGTAGTCTTTACCAGCAAAAAGTGGGCGGATTTAGTCATCCAATCTACAATCACCCAAATGGAATCATGCTGCCTGCGAGACCGTGGTAAACCTGTAATGAAATCCATATTGATCATCTCCCACTTCCATTTCGGAAGATTTATATTCTGAGCCATACCACCGGGCCTCTGGTGCTCTACCTTGATTTGTTGGCAGTTCGGACACTTAGCAACGGACTTTGCAATGCCCTTCTTCATAGTACTCCACCAATAGACTTCTCTCAAGTCACGATACATCTTTGTGGAACCCGGATGGATAAAATATCTGGAGCTATGAGCTTCCTCCATGATCCTCTCTGGAAGTTCATCCACTCTTGGCACACACAATCTACCTTGATACCTTAATACACCATCGCCCCCTTGTTCAAAAGCCATCACTTTTTGCTTATGAACATTTGCCTTTAATTCAAGCAAAACAGGATCTTGGTCTTGTTTCTCTTTCACTTCGGACACTAATGATGATTCAATCCCATTCATCACCACCACTCCTCCTTCATTGGAATCCATTAAACGAACTCCCAATCGCGCAAGTCTGTGGACATCTTTAGCTAACTCTTTCTTATCTTCCTCAATATGGGCAGTACTACCCATAGACAATCTGCTCAAGGCATCAACAACAACATTAGCCTTACCTGGGTGATCGAGAATACTCATATGATAATCCTTGAGTAACTCTAACCATCTCCTCTGTTTGAGATTAAGTTCTTTTTAACTAAACACATACTAAAGGCTCTTATGATCGGTGAAAACATCTACATGGATACCATTAAGATAGTGACGCCATATTTTCAAAGCGAATACTACAGCAGCCAACTCTAGATCATGGGTTGGGTAACTCCTCTTGTGGTTCTTAAGCTATCTGGAGGCATAAGCTATAACCTTGCCATTCTGCATTAACACACAACCCAAACCGACTCTGGACGCATCACAATATACCAAAAAACCTTGTGTACCCTCTGGTATGGTTAATACTAGGGCAATAGTCAACCAATTTTTCAATTCCTAAAAGCTTTTCTCACAAGTTCAGATCATTGAAACTTAAATGTTTTCTGAGTCAACTTGGTCAAAGGAGATGAAATAGATGAAAACCCCTCGACGAACCTTCTATAATAACCAGCCAATCCCAAGAAACTCATAATATCGGTTGGAGATGTGGGTCTAGGCCAGTTCTGCACTACCTCTATCTTTTGAGTGTCAACTCGAATTCCATCACCGGAAAAAATATGGCCTAAGAATTCCATAGACTCAAGCCAAAATTCACACTTAGAAAACTTAGCATATAACTCCTTATCCTTGAGGGTTTGGAGAACTATTCTGAGATGACTAGCATGATGTTCCTCATTCCTCGAATAGATTAGAATGTCATCAATGAATACAATAACAAACATATCTAAATAAGGCTTGAACACTTTGTTCATAAGGTCCACGAATGCTGCAGGAGCATTAGTCAACCCAAAGGACATAACTAGGAACTCATAATAACCATACCTGGTCGTGAAAGCTGTCTTAGGGATATCACTTTCTCTTACTCTCAACTGATGATAGCCAGATCTGAGGTCTATCTTAGAAAAATAAGTGGCACCCTGAAGTTGATTGAAGAGATAATCAATTCTTGGAAGAGGATACTTATTCTTGATAGTAACCCTGTTCAACTGATAGTAATCTATGCATATTCTCAGAGAACCATCTTTATTTCTCACAAATAAGACCGGAGCTCCCCAAGGTGAGACACTTGGTCGAATAAAACCTTTCTCAAGAAGATATTTCGACTGCTCTTTTAACTCTTTCAACTTTGCTGGAGCCATTCTATATGGTGGAATAGAAATAGGACGAGTATCAGGAAGAATATCTATACCGGAGTCTATTTCTCTCTCAGGAGGGACTGCAGGAAGATCATTAGGAAAGACCTCTGGAAACTCACTCATAACTGGAACTGACTGAATAGGAGGTGTCTCAACACTAGAGTCATTAACTCGGACTAAGTGATAGACACAACCCTTGGAAACTAACTTTCTCTCCTTAAGGTACGAAATGAAACGACCCTTAGGCACTGCTGAACTACTCCTCCACTCAATAACTGGCTCATTAGGAAACTGGAACTCAACAACTCGAGTTCTACAATCAACTGAGGCATAACAGGCATGAAGCCAATCCATACCTAGAATGACATCAAAATCTACCATATCTAACTCAACTAAGTCAGCCATGGTGTTTTTGTGATTGACGAAAATGGTACAATCACGATAGACTCTCTCAGCTAGAATAGACTCACCAACAGGTGTAGAAACACTGAAGGGCTCAAGAAGTTGCTCAAGAAGGATATTAAAATTCATAGAAACATAAGGAGTCACAAAAGATAGACTCGCTCCTGGATCTAGCAAATAATAAACATCAAAGTAAAGACTTTGATAATACCAGTGACAACATCTGACGAATTCTCTTGCTCTTGGCGACTAGTGATAGCATATAGATGGTTTGCCCCTTCACCGGTCCCTAAAGTAGCTCCTCTAGGTGTAGCTCTGTCTGGTGGAGCAACTGAAGAAGATTGGGATCTAGTGCCCATATTTCCACCGCTCTGCATGTTCTTAGGACACTCTTTCATGAAGTGACCCTCTTGACCACACTTGAAGCAACCAGTGGAGCCATAACGACACGTTCCTGGGGGATTCCTACCACACTTAGCACATCTAGGAGTCCAATTTCCTCCTTGTGCCACACTACCTTGAGACTGTGCAGGTCTAGCTCTGAAATTTTATGAATTGTGATTATTGAACTCACCTTTGTTCCTTGGTACAGGTGCACTAGCAGATGATGGAGAAGGTCCCTTTTGCTTATGTTGGAAAGATGACCGGTTTGCATTACTCTTCTTCTGTTCGGACTCACTCCCTGTCTTAGCTTTCTTGTTCCGAAACTCCTCTCTATCTTTTAGCTTATCTTCCTCAACCTGTTGCACATGGATCATCAGCCTTGCTATATCCATATCTCCTATCAGCATAGCTGCCTTGCCCTCTTTGCTTGACAGATGAGACAATCTAGCAATGAACAAACTCATCCTACTCCTCATGTCAGCAACCATCTTTGGGGCATAACAGTAAAGTTGGGTGAACTTAAGGTTGTACTCGTGTACGCTCATAGATTCCTGCTTAAGAGTAAGGAATTATCGTACCTTTGCTTCTCTCAGTTCCCGGGGAAAAAAACGCCCCAAAAAGGCCTCCTCAAACATAGCCCAACTCACCAGTGGTGCACCTTCAGCTCTATTCCTTTTCCATTGATCAAACCAGATTCTAGCGACACCCTTCAATCGGTATGCAGCTAGTTCCACTCTCTCAGCATCAACAACATGCATATTCTTGAAAACCTTCTGAAGCTCTTCAACAAAGTTTTCCGTATCCTCAGTGACACTTGAACCAGTGAAGCTTGGAGGATTCATCCTTAAGAACTCATGAATTCTAGACGTATCCGCCACATCCCGTCGAACCCCTCTTTGTTGCCCAACTTGGTTGGTCACAGCTTGACTCAACATCCGGATAGCTTCCCGAAACTCAGATTAGTGACCTCTCCATGGGGTTGCACTTCTGGTGCATTAGGTACCCCTTGATCCTCAATGTTCCTCCTAGCAGGATGACCTCAAACAGCTCTTCATGAAGGCATGATCTGAAAGATACATGCAAGCACGAGTTAGAAAGAAACTTTTATAGAGATAAACTCTATCGCACGAAATGAGTATGAAAGAAGTGAGATAGTTCCTAAATGTTGCAGCCTCCTAATTATAGATGTGGCACACTTCACATCGATAACTAGGACTCTACAGACATGCCTTCATAGACTCCCTATGACTCTTGAACTCTATGCTCTGATACCAAGTTTGTCACGCCCCGAGCCTACACCCTGAGCAGGACTGGCACTCGAGAACCATTGCTGTCCCCAAGCAAACCCTTGCCTAGCTTACTACTCAGCAGAAGACTTTATTCAACAAAGATAAACTCATGAAATAAACTTAGAGTGTTGTAAAGGAAACATTCAACTGGCCAATGAGGCAACTCAAGTCTTATAACAAAACAATTGAAATGAACAAGAGTAATGAATGAATAATGTCTAACTATCTATGAAGCCTCTATTACCATGAGGGATATCGGGACAAGACCCCCGATCATCCTAACAACTGAAATACCAAATAATGATAAAAGGGATCCTCCGAAAAGCAAGAAGGCTCACCAACAACTCTGAATGCTCAACTGGATCAACGAAGCACTGGATGCTGACCCTGGTTACCTGTATCTGCATCATAAAATGATGCAGGCCAAATGGCCTCAGCATATTGAATGTACGAGCATGTGAGGGGAAATCTAAACAAGACATACCCTTGAACTGGAATCTAAAAGAAACACTTACCTCATCTCTACTGAACTCATGGATACTCAACTCAATGCAGAAATAAACACAATATAGATGTAGTTTATATAAAGCATTTAAAACAGTAATTAACATCTCGAAGAATTGGAAAATACAATAATATCTCAGTTGTATATAAAAATACAAAAATAACTCTATTTGGGAGATTCTCTAACCGACAACCATCACTATGAGCTATGTGATGATACAACATCTCACCCACGCTGCAAGAACTTTCCTATACCTTACCGAGATATAGAATGCCTCAACTAAGTGGATCCACTAAGCTATGCTTAAAAGCATTAACGAATCATCTAAAAAGTATGACCCTTTATACCCACGTTGGCCACATGGTTTATGGAGACTTGAGTTATCTGAACTCGTCCCCATATCGGTTCTCAATACTACTCCCAAAAATACACTCAGCTCATATATTTAAAAACATAACTCTTTTTGTGGTTTGAGATTACTACTCAAAATCTTTCTCTTAAAAGAGATGGTACTCAGAACTACTCATGAAAAATCTTTTTGAAATTGGTGTTTCCTCTCATTTTAAATGTGAAAAATATTTACTCTTGGGAATACTTAGTTCCCATATATCATTTTAAAGAAAATGAACTCAGCTCTACTTTTCCTCAAAGTCAAGTCTTAAGTTTTAAAACAAGTTTAAAACGATTGTAAAAGACTTTTGAAATGACTCGAAGAACTCTCAATACTTGACTCTTAACTCTACCTTAAATTTGAATTTATGAATTCAAGGTTATGATTTGTGATAGGAAAGATATCGTAATGATTAAAAGTGTTTTTAGATGGTTAATCATGAGAAACGGTCGAAAAACACTCTCTGGGGAGCAATGACTGCCTAATTGAAGCACTATTGCTAGATACTGCTGGTGAAGCCATGGCTGCTTAATTAATCTGAAAGAATAAGCAAGATTAGTGTTTCTAAATGAGTGATGGGATGGAAAAAATCATTAATGTAAGAGTCTTATTTGTAGCTCTCACTTGCCATCATAGGTATTGTTATATTTAGTAAAAAGTTAACTCACTTGCCAAATATTCATTAAGATTTACTTGCCAATTAATTTTATTAGATAAGCTGGTTTTAATTCAAACAAAGCTTATCCTCATTTTGACACCCCTACATCTGAGCACTGGGAACTTGTAGCGGCAACCTTATTCCTATTAGCACTTTGACTTAAAGTTCTTACTTGTTATGTAATCTCAAAGAAATATGACACGATAATTGGTTCACTTATGGAGTTATGGTCAAGGAAAAATATAAAAAACACTTTTGAGTTGAGAATGATTATTCAATTTTATTTTAGTTTTTTCATATATGTTTAATTCAAAAATGTTATTCAAGTTAATTATATGATTAATTTGTTTCAACTTCGATCCACATATGAATCATATATATTTATATACACCCCATAGAAAACAACTGAAGTATAAAATAACCCTACAAATTTGAAGATAACTGAAATATGAAAATAGCCCAACAAAATTGAAAAAGTTAAATTTCTTCTTGAGCCATATCAAAAGTCCAAGCCAATGTCTTTCTTTCGCCGTGGGGTCACGGATTTCTTCCGTATAACGATTCCACGTCCGACGTCTCACCCCGAGGAACCTCCCGGGCTCGGTCTGCTTACGGAGGCTTCACTTTTCGCTTGGTTGGCATATGGATGTGTTCCGTTGTAACCAAGAATATCCTATTGGTGTGCGGATTGGTTCAAACATGCCAAATGTAATTGATTATCTGATGATATTTGGGTGGAAGAAGAAGTCTTTTATTTTTTAAATTTTCTTGAATATTGAGACAAGTGATGAAGTTAGGAATGAATCGATAGAGAGATTTTCACCTTCAAAAAATTTCATCACTTGTATTTGAGATTACAAATAAGAGCTAATGAATAAAATAAATTTGCATCAATACTAGAAGAAGTGATTGCTTAGCCTCCTAACACTCAATTTTTTTATACATAACTTCTTTACTAAAATACTTTGAGTTAAACTAGAAAATCATATTGTTGTGTGCATCACATTGTAGGCTGCTTGTGATCTTTTCATTCATTCATTCATCTAATTGTAACATAAAAAAGACGAGGGAGAAAATGACCAAACCTTCAAACAACATAATTAATGATTGTACAAAATAATCTACACAACGCTATGAGGATAATATACAAGGTGAGAAAAAGTCCGATATAGCAATGTAGTCTGCATCTGCATTCTTCAGATTGTTTGTAAATCTCACATGATGTTTTTCAGCTTGAGGTTACGTTGTCTCGTGTGCCCATCTTGATCATATCCTGGTAAGGTAAACTTGAGGTTGTCCTGTGTGCCCATTCTTGAACCAATCACTTCCTGTATATAGTGCGTATTGCCTTGTGTGCTAGTAATTATAACAAGGAATATATATGTTATATTGAAAGAAAAACAGAAAAATAAACACAACTACGACTATAATAAAATAAAAACTAAAAGATAACCATAAAACAAAATATAACTAAAACTTCAAAGTACGACAATTGTTCGATCCATAGTCCAACACATTAAATCACACAAAATATGAAATTAAAAATGTTCTAGTTTTGATTAATAAATGCTCTTCATCGATACTTTATCACCATTACTACTCCTGCATTAGCTCCTCTTCATGGCTAGTCCTTCGAGGGACAAGTCTCTTTTTCAGACACCTGATTTTTCTCTTTACTAGTGCTTTTAGCCGATGAAATGAGTCCTCCAACAGATGTTATGCATGATCCTTCACCAGTCACGTTGCGTATAGATGGACGTGGTTCTGTATCAGCAACAACAACAATCTCTCCTACTTGTGCTTCCTCGTTCTCCAAAACCTGACCTTCTGGCTTGCCCTTAGGTGGTGATATTGACAGATCAACGGTCAAGTGTATTCCAGGAATATCTATAATTATATATAATAGACTCAGTTATAAAATAAGTATTTTGAACTCAGTAATATATACACACACACACACACATATATATATATACACACATTTTCTTTCTTACCAATGTATGATGATGGAACTAGATAGGGATACGTTATATTCCCAAAAAAGGATCGATACGGATGAGTGTCATTTCGCACCGGCATCTGATCATTCCCCTTGTAAGTAGAAGTGACGACTATTCCATCATCATTGGTATCGCCGCTCTTTGTTTTTCATAAATCAAAGAAAAATAAATAATCACATTAGGAAAATTCATATATATTTGAATTGAGAATAAAATGAAAACAGAAAGGAATTTCTACATAGATAGATCCTATTAGAATAACTTACATCATATGTATCCTCCGTGTAATTTTTCTCAATTGAAGAACTATTGTTAGATCCCATTGATGAAGCCATAACTGTTTAATTAATTTGTCAAATGAGTGATGGATGAGAAAAAATAGTAATGAAAGAGTCCTATTTATAGCTCTCACTTGCAATCAAAAGTATTGTTATTAAATATAGTAATTATTAAAAAGTTGACTCTTTTGCCTGATATTCATAAGATTTATTACTATAATTAATGTAATTTTATTAGATTTATGTTTTGGTAAGACTGCTTTGCAAAAGAAATTAATTAAGGATATTATAACATTAATGAACTGAATTATATGCAAACTGATACTCCCTCCATCCCCTTTTAGTTGTTATGTTGCGCTTTTCATAGTCAATTTGACTAATTTTCAAAGTTAAATTAGACTACATTAATTCGATATTTCAAACTAAAAATTTAAATATTCAAAAACGATGAAAAGTACTATGAATTGAATTGTTTTGCATATCAATCTGATGAAAAAATACATCATAAAATGTTAGTCAAAGTTCTTATCGTTTGACTCTAATGCCAACCAGCTGAAGTATATTACCTTTGATGGTAGCTTTATTTTCCAGATAAGTTTTCATGGCCATAAATCTGTAATATCATTCTGGGCATGCAACAATTTATACCACTTCGTTACAGTGTATTTCTTTGCCTTAGGACCCCAACAGATGATATACATAGCTTGTGGATTCATGTTGTAACCTTCCAGTCTATCCATCAATTCAAACAAACTGCCAAGATCCCAATCGTTGAAGTTTCTCTTGGAAGTAGATTCCATTGATTGTCCTCTCTGTTCTGTGCAACTGTAGAGTCAGGATAACGTGAACTACTCAGTTAAGTTATTGGTGGGATTGTGGTGTAATTATTATCTGCAATGTTGATCTTGCAGACTTTGACTATGCTGGTAGTTAGTCTCATACTTGTTGCATTAATCACTAAATAAGTATGAGAATTTCTTTTTTATTAGACTGATAAGCTGAGGAGGGCTGAAATCATAATGTAGGTTTCATGTAAATCTTATAAGTATTATGTTTTTGTTGCTTCACCTTTATTAGTTTTTGAAACTCGAGCTTCTTAGATTGACTAGAAGGGATTCTATCTTGTAGTAGTATTAAACCCTTAGTTAACAGAGGATTCATCTTTTTCCATATAACAAATTGAGGATTTCTCTTTGTCTAAAGGCAAATCGGACCAATCGAGGATTTCTCTTTGCACAACTTTCAGACGAATTCCAAATTCTGAAGGGTTTCTACTTTATCAGGTAAATCGTATGAAATTGTTATTGTTTTCTTTACCTCGATAAACTTCTGTATCCTATATCTAAAAGGTTTTTGTGTTATCATGTAAAACGGAAAAATTCTATATCAAAATTGATGAACCTTTTGTATCTAAAAGAGCTTCTATGTTATCAAGAAAGACTCAAAATGAATCCAGTCTTTGTCCAGAAGGAATAGAAGTGATTAAAACAGGGTTAACAGGACAACTCTCTTGGTCATCTTTAATGAAGAGAGTTTTGAACTGAAAATTATGGTAATTTGAACAAGTTTTTAGCATTCATTCTACCTAAGCACTGTAAATTGGTTAGTTTACTGAATGGACGAGTATCATATAATTTTTTTAAACCACTAATAGTAGTTGACTGAGCGGACAATGGTGTGTTAATTCTATTTTGATTGATTGTATGTTTACAAGATGTTTACAGAATATAATGTGTCCGCGACCCTTTTAAACTTGTAAAGATATGTATTACTGAAGTTGTTGAGCTTGTCTAAAAATAGGAGCACTTAAAATCTGATTCAACTTGCCTACTTTAGATCATGATAATAGTTTGTCTACATAATTTTAGAAAATGGAAGGCTACATAACACTTTAAGTAAAATCAGGTTTCCAGTAAACCTTATCACAGGACTCTGTTAATGCTTGAATACTTTTAGTGTCTTGAAAATTCATAACTTCTTCTTATTCACAGTCCTTCTATAAGAAAAATTTCACCCTTGAGGATCTGAGATTACAGCTAATCTTGCTTCATATTTTTTTTTTAAAAACAATTTTTGGCATCAGCCATTTTTTACACCATCAAATTATTTCAAGCGTTATATATTAACCGTTCTTGTATAATTTTAATCTATGCTAAAAATATTATATAAAAGTTGAATCCTAATTATAAGAAAATTTGATTGTTTCATGGGTTTCATCCCAGTAAAGTACTTCAACACTGAAATAGTGAAATATGTTATTTCATTTATTTAATTATTATTTTCTCTCAACATCGTGGTAAATCATACACTAAATGTAATTCTTCTATCTTAAGTATTATGAATATTAAAAGAAATAATTCATCAACATCTCAAACATGTAATCATTGACATCAGCCATTTTTTACACCATCAAATTATTTCAAGCGTTATATATTAACCTTTCTTGTATAATTTTAATCTATGCTAAAAATATTATATAAAAGTTGAATCCTAATTATAAGAAAATTTGATTGTTTCACGGGTTTCATCCCAGTAAAGTACTTCAACACTGAAATAGTGAAATATGTTATTTCATTTATTTAATTATTATTTTCTCTCAACATCGTGGTAAATCATACACTAAATGTAATTCTTCTATCTTAAGTATTATGAATATTAAAAGAAATAATTCATCAACATCTCAAACATGTAATCATTGACATCAGCCATTTTTTACACCATCAAATTATTTCAAGCGTTATATATTAACCTTTCTTGTATAATTTTAATCTATGCTAAAAATATTATATAAAAGTTGAATCCTAATTATAAGAAAATTTGATTGTTTCACGGGTTTCATCCCAGTAAAG
>JAJONR010009215.1:0-25533 GCA_029582245.1 Solanum etuberosum
CACGGATGTTTAAATACCCCCCCCCCCCCTTAACATCTTCCAAGTTATTTTTTTTCTTCACTCGGAGACTATAACACCACTCTCACCCGCCACATCATAGCCACGTAAGCGTCACATCATAAACATGTAGGCATCACGTCATTTCTTTTTTTCTTAAAGATTCTTTAAAATTAATATATCAATTAACTAATTGATAAATGTGTACCCCCCAACCCCCCGCTTTCTTCTTCCTTGTTGCTCACCATTTCCACCTTCAATACTTTCTTTTGCTTCTTCCTCACTATTCAACATTTAAAAAAAAAAAAAAATTAAAGAAGAAAATTCACTATAATATTCACATTATCTTCTTCGAACCCTGCCCACGAATTTACTCTCTTAGAGAATGAAGGTTTTTGAAAGCCAATTTTTCCTTGTCAACTCCAATAAGAAATGAAGATTGCATAAGAAAGTCGATCCAACGAAAAAATATAAATTCTATGAGAAATGTTTGAATGGATCTAGAAATCAAAATGGGTCACTCAAAATTCAAGTAATTTTATATTTGCGAAATTAACATCAATAATATAGAGTAAAATCAACGTCAATAAAATGATATTGGTATTGAATTTTACGGATAACTACAAGCGGAAGATTAACTCAAGCATACATAAACTTAGAACTGAATTAAATTCAATAAACTCAAATACTCCAACTTTAAAATAATCTGACCAATACTCAATAGATAAACTCAGAGTTTGTAAAAACAACTCAAAGAAGATACATACTAAAAACTACTCAACTTTGTCTATCTATGAAGCCTCTACTATAACAGAAGGATATCGGGACAAGGCCCACGAAATCTCAAAATTACTAATGGTAAGATAAAGGTGAAGTCCTCCGGAGTATAAGAAGGCTCACAAAAGCTGACTGGAACCGCAAGTGGTATCAACGAAGCTTCTGTTGATGACCCTGAATACCTGTATATGCATCATAAAAGATGCAGGTCAAATCGTGTTAGTAAATGGAATGTATGAGCATGTAAGGGTATTCCAAAGCATAAACATAAGCTTGCACTTATGGAAAAGAAACATACTTACCTCTTCTCAACTCACTTAACTCAACTCAAAGAAACATATTTCAACTCAACTCAGAGAAATAGGACTCAACTCAATAATAAGATACTCAACTCAGAGAAAATAGGGCTAGACTCAATAATAAGATGCTCAACTTAGTGAAACATAGTTCAACTAAACTCAGAGAAATAGGGCTCAACTCAATAATAAGATACTAAACTCTGTGAAACATAGGTCAACTCAACTCAGAGAAATGGGGCTCAACTCAATAATAAGATACTCAACTCTGTATACTCAAGGGATAAAGCAACAATAAAAGATGCAATATGTGAAAAGTTATAAAACAATAGATAGCAACTCAATTGTATGTAAAAATACAGTAATAACTCATTTGTATGTAAAAATACAATAATAACTCTTATTTGAGAGATTATCTAATCGACAACCATCAGTATGAGCTATGTGATGATACAATGTCTCGCCCACGCTGCCAGAACTGTCCTATACCTTGCCGGGGTATAGAACTCCTCAACTAAGTGGATCCACTAATCGATGCTTAAAAATTAATAAGGAATCATCTAAAAAGTATGACCCTTTCTACGCACGTTGACTACATGGTTTATAGGGGTTGTGAGTTGTTTGAACTCTCCCCCATATCGGTGCTTAATACTACTCCAAAAATATAACTAAGCTCATATGTTTTTTTTAAAAACATTTCCTCATCCTCAACTTTGAGATTATTACTCAAAAGATTTCTCTTTAAAGAGATAGTACTCAAAACTCCTCATGAACACTTTTGGAAATCGGTGTTTCCTCTCGTCTTAAATGTAAAAACATTCACTCTTGGGAATACTTAGTTCCCATATATCATTTTGAAAAAATGAACTTAACTCTACTCATCCTCATACTCAAGTACTCAAGTCTTAAAATTTTTTATAAATAATTGTAAAAGACTTCTCAAAAATAGGGTTCATGCCGAATTATGGACGTGAACGACTCAATTCAAGGTTTTTAATAACCATATATAGAACACAATACTCAGAACTCAACAACTCCAGAACTCAAGGACTAAATGATACTACTCATCTCAAGATCGTTCATCTCATAGGGTTCATGCGGAATTATGGGCATGATCGACTAAACTCAAGGACCTCCATGTATAACGTATGGTAATCCAAAATTTATGAATTATAGTTTCAAAAAGGATTAGGAACTCAATACTCTAGAACTTAGAACTCAGAGATATTACTCCTCTCAAAGATACTCAATTTATGGAGTTCATGCGAAATTATGGACATGAACAACTCGACTCAAGGGTCTCAATGAAAATATAGAACTCATGGGTAAAACACTTCTCAATCTCATACTTGCTTCTTCAAAACTTAGCTCAAATCGATAGTTGATCTCAAAGGATTCACAATTTAACTCAAGGACTTTCTTGAACTCTACGCTTGACTCTTTCTTGAATTTGAATTATGAATTCAAGAGTTATAACTTTGATAGGCATGACCTCTCAAGGATTAAATAAAGATTTTGATTGTGAATACCAAATAGAAAACATAGGTACGATTCGAGGGGACTGACGCGGAAATAAGGATGGAAGGGTGGGGACCTGGCGACCCTGGCGCACTGAGTGGCGTAGGGCGCCAGATCCAAACCTACAGACCACTAGTTGGGGTGCACTGAGTGGCGCGGCACCCCAAGCCTCTGCCCAGAAAACCGATGAATTTTCTTTTCAATTTTCCAGCCCTACCTCGTCGAAACTCGAACGACTTCCTCCAAATTCTCTTAGATTCATATATTAAACACACTTAGATCAAAACCCCAAATCAAAACCTACCAAAACAATCACTCATTCGCAAATCTCACCTCAAGAACTTAACAAGAACTTCATTATCCAAGAACGAAGCACAAAACCTCAAGAATTATTCAAGAACTTAAATCATTCAACCTCAAGAACGAAATTTTGGAATAGAAATCACATGATTGGAGTGTGGGTGAAAAAACTCAACACTATGAGAACTTACATACCTCAAAGAACTAGGTTCTTGGCGAAATCTTGAATTTCTTGAACGAATGCTTGAGACCTTGAACTTTTTCTCCTCTTGAATCTTCTCTCTAAAAACCTAAACTCTTTGGGGATGAGTGAAACTGATTTTGATCAGTTTAGACCCTTAATTGGGTGTAATTCACATTTAGACTAAGTGGGGTAAGGAAAAGACTAAAATACCCCTCCTTAGTTCGGGTGGAAAGGCCCTATCTAGAGAGGCTGCACTCAAACGGTCATATCTTCCTCATCCGAGCTCGAATTTTAGCAAACTCAATTGTGTTGGAAAGAGGACTCAGAGATATTTCAATTGATATCTTATGGGTCTCTAAATCATCATGTGCTAAAAGTTACGATCGTTTGAAGTGGATCCAAAACATAGAAGAACTTAGGAATGACCTGAATGAACTCTCTTTAGTTCTTTTTAGAACACAAGGTGCTGCATCTATGGACCTTAACACTTAAGAAAATTTCAATTTCTTGGTAAAATCTCACTCACTATGAAGAATGGTTCGAGTCTTAGCTTAAAAAAATTCTGGGGTGTTACATTATCTCCCCCTTGGGATCATTCATCCTCGAATGACGGCTGGACTGGACGTGGAACGGGGTTACTCTTACCATCTCCTCTAACTCATGAATTTGCCAACTAACCCAGGCTGGACTGATTCATACCAAGAATTGGGACCTTCTATAGAACCTAAATCAAGAATGATGTTGTTGTGAATATACTCACTCTCTCTCTGAAGTTACCTTATCTGGAACAAGGGAAGTCTAGGCATGAAGTAAGGCTAGGAATACCATGCCTCATTGGCTGCAACTCATAGCTCCCTCAAGGGTACATAGCTTCTCTTACCAAGGCCTGAGTCTAACGGCACGCTCTTACTATATTCAAGCTTAACCGAAACCTTAGGTTTGGGTTCTATACCTCTCTATAGGGAATTTCATCCTCCTCATTTATAATCTTTGATGGAATTATAGCACCATCATTATCACGATAAAAATATTAACCTTCTCCTTCTAACATCACTCCACTACTAAAAGGATCTCTGAAAAGATATCTCTCATACTCCTTTGAACTCATTACTATCTTATTCTCAACAGTTTGCTTGATTTCCCGTCTTATCATCTCCCCCTTTAGGTATAAAGCTGACACTTGAAAGCTATGGACCTATTCCATCATCTCTAAACTGGTCTACCTCCCTCTTTACTCTAACACTTGGGACAAGTTTATCTCATGACTACCGAACTCTCCATAAGCAGGTACTAAGACCTCTCTTTAAGATGTTTCTCTTAACCTCAATTGGGACCTATTACTGCTCTACCTTCATTTCTCTCCTCTATGGGTCATAATGCCACACTTTCATTGTAAGATACCACTTTGATCTGCTCACCTATTTCAGGTCAAACCTAATAGATCAGATCTTAAAACTAACTCCATCATTCTCATTTTTCCATCCTTTGATCACGACACTCATCTCAAATTCAAGCGTAGTGTCTAGTACTAAACACGGATATCAATATGATTGCTCACACCTTATACTACTTGTGACTACCATAATAGTCAAGAAACACTCACCCACTAAGATCTCATGACCAGTAGGGAGTCTTTAGCTCTCTGTCTACCTACCTACAAATTACCTTCACGTCCATTTCACAACTTAAGTACTATTTACTCACTTATCATATCTCATTACATAATCAGTTCTATAACCTTCTGAACATCATGACCCTCTCAAAAAAATCATATGCATAGCTTAGATATATCACATCATGAATACTACATATATTTTGTCTCCTCTAACACGATGGCACATCGACATCAAATCTATCATGGTTAAAAGTATACTTTATCTCATCCTGACTAGTAACCATTCCTTTTCCTTCTATCAAGAACTCTCTACAACATTATTATTCCTTTTTCTACTCATAAAAGAACTTATCACTTATAACTGACTGGGTGCACGATTCCAATAACATAATCTGCCCCATCACTATCTTCTTTCCATAGATTTCTATACCTCTGCATGCTTTCCTCTTAATTTAAGGGCACTTTACTACTACTTTAACAATCTCATAATTCATACTATCTTTTAGGCTGAAAATATTACCCAATCTCTAAACATACTTCTCATAAGGATCTCAAGTGAAACAGGGTTTAGAGAAAAGAGTACAACTCACTTTTAGCTCAAATGCATGATTCACATGAATATGAGTGCATTTTCTTGAACTCAACACTTAACTCACTCACAGGCTTCTCTCAAACCCCTCTGCAGTCTCATGACTTCCTCAAGACTTTTGCTAAGAATTACTCATTCATAAGGATCTTGGGCTTTACTTTTCAACCACCTTTAGTATGAGGGGTAGTCGAATGGATATGCGAACGCACAAGTTAGAATAAGTCTCTATGACATAGTTCTATTGCACGATTAAAAGTATGAAAGAAGGGAAACTTTTCTTAAATGTATGTAGTCCCTCGTTTATAGAAGTGGGGCTTTCACAACCATAAACAAGACCCTACTGACACGGTTTCACAGGTACCCTAGGAAACTTGAAGTTTGTGCTCTGATACCAAGTTTGTCACGACCCGAGCCTACACCCTGAATGTGGCCGGCACTCGAGAACCATTGTTGGTCCCCAAGCGAACCCTCATCTTGGCTGACTATAAGCGGAAGACTAACTCAAGCATACATAAGCTTAGAGCTGAATTAAATTCAATAAACTCAAATACTCCAACTTTAAAATAATCTAAATAATATTCAATAGATAAACTCAGAGTTTGTAAAAACAACTCAACGAAGATACATACTGAAAACTACTCAACTTTGTTTATCTATGAAGCCTCTAATATAACAGAAGGATATCGGGACAAGACCCACGAAATCTCAAAATTACTAACGGTAAGATATAGGTGAAGTCCTCCGGAGTATAAGAAGGCTCACCAAAGCTGACTGGAACTGCAAGTGGTATCAATGAAGCTTCTGTTGATGACCCTGAATACATGTATCTGCATCATAAAAGATGCAGGCCAAATGGTGTCAGTACATGGAATGCATGAGCATGTAAGGGGAATTCTAAAGCATAAACATAAGCTTGAACTGATGGAAAAGAAACAAACTTACCTCTTCTCAACTCACTCAACTCAACTCAACTCAAAGAAACATAGTTCAACTCAACTCAGAGAAAATAGAGCTCAACTCAATAATAAAATTACTCAACTCAGTGAAACATAGTTCAACTCAACTCAGAGAAATAGGGCTTAACTTAATAATAGGATACTCAACTCTGTGAAACATAGTTTAACTCAACTTAGAGAAAATAGGGCTCCACTCAATAATAAGATACTCAAATCAGTGAAACATAGTTCAACTCACCTCAGAGAAATAGGGTTCAACCCAATAATAAGATACTCAACTCTGTGAAACACAGTTCAGTTCAACTCAGAGAAACGGGGCTCAACTCAACAATAAGATACTCAACTTTGTATACTCAAGGATAAAGCAACAATAAAAGATGCAATATGTGGAAATCTGTAAAACAATAGATAGCAACTCAATTGTATGTAAAAATACAATAATACCTCATTTGTATGTAAAAATACAATAGTAACTCTTCTTTGGGAGATTCTCTAACCGACAACCATCACTATGAGTTATGTGATGATACAACGACTTGCCCATAGTGCCAGAACTGTCCTATACCTTGCCGGGGTAGATAACTCCTCAAATAAGTGGATCCACTAAGCTATGCTTAAAAAGCAATAAGGAATCATCTAAAAAGTATGACATTTTCTACCCACGTTGGCTACATGGTTCATGGGGGCTGTGAGTTGTCTAAACTCTCCCCCATATCGGTGCTCAATACTACTCCCAAAATATAACTTAGCTCATATTTTTTTTTTAAAAACATTTCCTCATCCTCAACTTTGAGATTATTACTCAAAAGATTTATCTTAAAAGAGATAGTACTCAAAACTCCTCATGAACTCTTTTGGAAATCAGTGTTTTCTCTCATCTTAATTGTAAAAACATTTACTCTTGGGAATACTAAGTTTCCATATATCATTTTGAAAAAATGAACTCAACTCTACTCATCCTCATACTCAAGTACTCAAGTCTTAAAACAAATTATTAATAATTGTAAAAGACTTCTCAATAATAGGGTTCATGCTGAATTATGAACGTGAACGACTCAATTCAAGTTTATTAATAACCATATATAGAACTCAATACTCGAAAATCAACAACTCCAATACTCAAGGACTAAATGATAGTACTCATCTCAAGATTTTTTGTCTCATAGGGTTCATGCGGAATTATGGGCATGACCGACTAAACTCAAGGACCTCCATGTATAACGTATGGTAATCCAAAATTTATGAAATATAGTTTCAAAAAGGATTAGGAACTCAATACTCAAGAACTTAGAACTCAGAGATATTACTCCTCTCAAAGATACTCAATTTATGGAGTTCATGCAGAATTATGGACATGCATGAACAACTCGACTCAAAGGTCTAAATGAAAATATAGAACTCATGGGTACAACTTTTCTCAATCTCATACTTACTTCCTCAAAACTTAGCTCAAATCAATAGTTGATCTCAAAGGATTCACAATTTAACTCAAGGACTTTCTTGAACTCTACTCTTGACTCTTTCTTGAATTTGAATTATGAATTCAAGAGTTATAACTTGGATAGGCATGATCTCTCAAGGATTAAATGAAGATTTTGATTGTTAATACCACGTAGAAAACATAGGTACGATTCGAGGGGACTCACACAAAAAGAAGGGAGGGGGACCTGGCGACCCTGGCGCACTGAGTGGCACAGGGCGCCAGACCCTAACCTACTGACCACTTATTGGGGCGCATTGAGTGGCGCGGCACCCCAAGCCTCTACCCAGAAAACCGACGAATTTTCTCTTTAATTTTCTAGCTCTACCTCGTCTAAACTCAAATGATTTCCTTAAAATTCTCTTAGATTCATATACTAAACTCACTTAGATCAAAACTCCAAATCAAAACATACCAAAACAATCTTTCATTCGCAACTCTCACCTTAAGAACTCAACAAGAACTTCATTATCAAATAACAAAGCACAAGGCCTCAAGAAATATTCAAGAACTCAAATCATTCAACCTCAAGAATGAAATTTCAGAATAGAAATCACATGATTGGCGTGTGGGTGAACGAACCCAACACTATGAGAACTTATATACCTCAAAGAATTAGGTTCTTGGCGAAATCTTGAATTTCATGAATGAACGCTTGAAACCTTGAACTTTTTCTCCTCCTGAATCTTCTCTCTAAAACCCTAAACAGTTTTGGGATGAATGAAACTGATTCTAATCAGTTTAGACCCTTAATTAGGTGTGATTCACGTTTATACTAAGTGGGGGTAATGAAAAGACTAAAATACCTCTCCTTAGTTCGGGTGGAAAGGCCCTATCTAGAGAGGTTGCACTCAAATGGTCATATCTCCCTCATCCGAGCTCGAATTTTAGCAAACTTAGTGGCGTTGGAGAGAAGACTCAGAGATCTTTCATTTGATATCTTATGGGTCTCCTAACTCATCCTGTGCTAAAAGTTATGGTCATTTGAAGTTGACCCAAAACTTAGAAGAACTTAGGAATGGCTTGAATGAGCTCTCTTTAGTTCTTTTTGGAACTAAAGGTGCTACATCTAGTGACCTTAACACTTAAGAAAATTTAATTTCCTGATAAAATCTCACTCACTACGAAGAATGGTTCGAGTCTTATCTTAAAAAAATTCTGGAATGTTACATCTGTGCTGCTTGTGACACTGATGAAACAGTTATGAAATATATGGACAAACCAGCCTGCTTGGACCGACTGCTTAACAAACTTGAAGATGTCGTTATGCATTGTTTTAGGGATTCAAAATCTGAGTTGTTCTTCATAAAGTTATTTTTTTCTCGTGCTCTATCTTTGGTTAGGATGAACATTAAGCAAGGGAAAGCCTCAGGGTCTAGGGAAGAAGGAAATATCAGCAAAGAGCTGATGCGTTTTTCTAGAGCATCTCCCAAGGTTGAGCTATTCTATTTGACAAATGCATATTAGGATATTAACAAGTCAGTTTGTTTGTAATTCAATGCTACTAATGCTCATTGCTTGCTTCTTTATTCATAATGAGTTTTGTATAAGAAGAGAATGAATTGGCAGAATTAGTAATAAATATGTTTAGTAGGGGTTTAATTCTAAAGTTTGGTCTGCGTCTCTACTTGATAAGATTTCCAGTCCTTTTGCTATTGTCTTTACTATTTCATATGCAGTTCTTCCTGTTTATACATGAATAGGTAATACAGTTTGTAAACACATTTAAAGCATAATCATATGTTTCACATACTCTCTGGCATCTTCATAAGTATATGCAATTCGTTATGTTCCAAGGGCTCTCGTCATCAAGTCTAATAAAGCCAGGTGTGTTAATAATAAAGAGGGATTAGAGAAAAAAAGATTAATTGGACATTTTATTTTTACACTTAAAAAATAAGTGGATGTAGGAGAGTCTTCTCTCGAGTTCTTACTATGAGTCTCTTTCACTACTCATAAATATATAAAATACCATACAAAAGTGTATTGTATTCCCAATCAGATTCATGGAATATTTTGTTGAAAAATATGAAAGGCTTGAACCTATTATGAATTTCTCTTTCAGACCATCTGTATCATTTGACATTAATTGAAGATTCTCCTTTTCTCCATTACAGTAGTAATGGTTTGCTTTGAAGGTCTCGACGAGTTCTTCTCACTTGCTAGCTACTTAATTCATTTTTTGCCGTTTTGCTTGACTGTTCTCTACTTTCCCTCCCCCCTTGACCATGATAAAGTGGTTTCTTTGATAGTTTGTAGTGATAAAGGATGGCAAGCAACACCAAGCAGGGGCGGAGCTACAATCACCGAAGGGTGGTCAGTTGTACTCTTTTTTGCAGAAAAATTATATCTTGTACATATATCAAATATTAGTTTTTGCACATTCATATATATTGAAAGATCAACACCCTGAGCGAAATTTCTGATTAACCCATTATATTCGACTAAAAATACATATTTTATTATATTATTATGTCATACTTGATGCATAATTGTGTCATTACATCATTATCTTGGGTGTTTTGAGCTTATTACAAATTTTATGTGTGTGTGTGTGGAAAATGTGTCGGATGAACTTAATCGGTCAAAAGAAAGTGATTTTGGCTTGATTTGAAGCAAAGGAATGAAGAATGATGATACTCAATACCTCAACATTATTGTCTCTTCTGGGTTGAAGTACTTGTTTGTTGGTGAGAGTCTCTATAAACTTGACCTAAATCGGTTATGAACTACAAAAAACCAATATATTTATACCTTGTGGTTGATAATTCAATACCTGCTGATGAAAGATTAACTTTGGAAAAGTTTCTTTTTAGCTTTGGTGCATTTCCAACTGTTTCTGGCATTTAAGGCTGGATGACACTTTATTGAGCCGGTAGAAGACTTTGATCCGAATGAAGGAAGAAATATCACCATTGAATTGATGGGTTTCCCTAGAGTATCTTCCAAGGTTGAATTAGTCTATACTCCATATTCAGATTAGAAATTTTAGTACCACAACATCCACTATATATATCGTCATCATCATATCATATCATATCTTACTAAAAGTGGAACATTCCAAAGATGAAAAGTTGGATTACCATTTTACCCCTAGACTAAATTAAACATCTAATTAATTAAATAATATTATTTTAATTATTTTTTGAATTGTAAGTTTTTTATTAGAGAGGGAATGTGGAAGAACAAGAGCCAATTAGGATTTCTAGAATTTTAAATAAGTACATGAATCAAGGTTCTCCCCATTTTAATCTTAAATTAAAGAATATGAAGAGTTGTAGCTAAATCAATATATACCACAATCAAATACAAATTTGTCATCTTGAATTCTTCCACTAGCATTTCTACGTACTCCTATGGTAAAGTTCCTTCTTTTTCCATCTTCTATTGTTTGTTTGTAAGATTTTTATCATTTATAGATTTTTTCAAATTACAAAGGATTGTTTCAATTCTAATTATTTATTTATGATTGTTTATCTTTCTGGAATTTCTTGTTACTATTTTGTGTAGAAATGTAAAATCACTATAAATATTGCCTTGCAATGTATCCGGTGCTATTTGGCTTGGAGTAATTTTGGTATTATCAACTAATTACTAATAATTATACATATTATGTTCACAACTACAATGTTTTTGAAATACAAATGGACACAAGAGAGGATTTTATTTTTTAATTTTATATTTCCTTTGCTTAAACTAATCAATAGTTGAGGTGTTTATTCATGAATTCAGATGAAGAGAAAAGAGATTAAAAAAAAGAAAAATTTAGAATGGCGTCTACGTATAAACAACTACATAATCTCTTTCAATGCTATGAAATTATTCGGTGAATTAAAATAAACCTTTTTTACTTAATGCATACTAATTGAACATTTTTTAATTTTTTTTTGTCTAATACTGTGAACTATTTTATTTTATTCAACTAAATTATTGTTTTTCTTTTAATTAAAATTAATAACGATATTCTTTGCATTAAATTTTTGAAGCTGGTTTGAATTTTTTTATAGAAACCAACTAAATTAATTTATGATATGAGAGTAACAATAAAGTGTATAGCAAGTTTGGCATCTTCACTTTATTTAGAAACACCTAAAAGAATTTGAAGGAAGATTGTCACGACCCAGACCGTCGTGATTGGCACCCACACTAACCCTCCGGTGTGGCAAAAGTCACTCGAGAAAATGGTTATTTGGTACGGATGGTTTCTTTGATTATGGGAAGAGTGATCACAAGGTGAGAGATTGTTTGTTGCTTTCTACTAAGGGTAGAGATAGTAGTCAAGCTCAGCCTAGTGCTTCTGGTTTCGGTGCTCCTTGTTAGAACAAACTTTATGCTCTTCAGACTCGACATGATCATGAGGGTTCTCCGGATATTGTGATCGGTATGTTGTGATTCTTTCATTTTAATGGGTATGCTTTGCTTGATCCGACTGTTACCTTGTCATTTGTTACTCCTGACCTGGCCATGAGATTTGATGAAATCCTTTTTGATCCTTTTTGTATCTCTACGTCTATTGGTTACTCCATTATTTCTAAAAGAGTTTATAGAAATTACCTTATTTTTGTTTCTCATAGTCACTCATGTTGATCTCGTAGAGGTTTATATGCTAGATTTTATGTTATTCTTGGGATTAATTAGTTCCATTCGTGTTATGCTTCCATAGATTGTAGGACCCGATTGTTCACATTCAAAGTTCCTAATGAACCTATCTTAGAATAGAAAGGGGAAATTTTGCTCCAAAGGTTCAGTTCATATCATGCCTAAAGGCAAGGAAAATAATTTCTAAGAGTTTCATTTAACATGTTGATTGGGTTAGGAATATGGATTCTGAAACCCCTACTCTTGAGTCAGATTCGATTGTAAATGAGTTTTCAAAAGTGTTTCCCGATGACCTTCCTAATATTCCTCCCGAAAGGGAAATACACTTTAGTATTGACCTTCTCTTAGATATGCAACATATCTCTATTGTAACACCTCTGATTCGAGAAAATAGAAAAATGCAGCTTTCCAGGATCTGGTGTCAGAACCGACAGAAGCCACCGACGGACCATGTGTCAGACCACGGACCATAGGTGGGGTCCCGTCGTTGAGTCCCAGACTTGGGAAATTTCAGGATCAGAGGATGATACCTACAGTCGTGGTCCACAGTCTGTTTATGGACCCATGGACCGTAGGTGGGGTCCCGTCATTGGGGTCCAAGACTCAGTGGTGTCTGATCCCACCCACGGCTGACCAGTACGGTCTGTGGTTGGACCTACGGACTGTAGGTCTGGCCGTAGGTGAGGGTCAACAACTATTTAGAGGAAAGTAGTTGTTGGGTCAGCATCAAATGGTCATATCTTTTAGCACAAAATGAATTAGGTGGCCCATGACCTATCAAATTAAAGTTAATTTAATCCTCTTTCCAATGCCACCGAGTTTTATATAATCCAAGCTTGGAGTAAACAATTATGCTCATTTTAGTGAAGCCCTGTCGGGCAGGCCACACACTACGACCCAGTTGACGGGCAGTGGTTCAAACGACGGCCCGTCAGTCCATTCATGAGTGGCACTTAGTCAGCTTTAAGTCAGGGTCATTTTTGTCCTTTCCCTATGCGTTGGGACACTTAAACTACGTCGTTTGATGCCTAAACTACATCATTTTACTCAGTCTAAGCCTAATAACCTAGTCATACATACCCAAAACACTCATTTTCCAAAAATCATCCCAATTAGAACAAAAAGAAGAGAAAGAGGCACCAGTTTCTTTCAAGAACAAGCAGTAGTGTTCTTCAAAGTTCAGCCCCGAAATCCAAAGGGTTTCTCCTTAGATTTCGTCACCAAGTATGTGTATTTCACTAGTGGGTTCCTTTCATCCACTAAGTCCCTAGGATTAAGTCAGTTCATTGATTCTACATAGGTTGTTTAGACCTAGGGTTTGTAAAATCTTGGGAATTTATTGTGATTTCAGCTGTTATAGAATCCATAGTCTAAATAACATGTTTTCTTGGAAATGTTGCATAATTCCTTGTATAAAACTCAGAACCCTAGTTTGTGTAAATTCTCTTAGTTCATGAATTATACTTGCTAGGTCAGTTAAACAGAAAATCATGCTCCAGATTTCGAATGTCACATTCTCAGTATATAAATGTTGCATTCTCAGTTAGTATGTCCGTTTTGAGCTACTCAGTACTTAGTTCATTTTAGCTTCATAGACATTCAATAGGGAGTAGACTTAGCACCAAGTTGGACTAGGGTTCAGCGTACCAACAAAGTCCAAAAACTATGTGCTTGAGCAACCACCTGGAAAGTGGCTCGGAATTTGGCATGACTCACTTGCTCGACCAATGGATTAACCGGTACTTGAGGAACCTTGGGCTCCAAATCATTAGCCACATTCCTTCTTGCATTAGCTCTTTTAGGAACATATCCTGAAAATCATCCGACAATAGTTAGGAGAAAGACCTTATAGAGATAAACTCAATCACATGATTTTAGAGTAATGAAAGAAGTGAAGTTTACTAAATGATTTATAGCCTTCTATTCACAAATGTGGCGCACTTCACACTCATGAACAATACTCTACTCGACGTGGCTTATCGGACATCGTACGACCTTTTCTAAAACCTGATGCTCTAAATATCAAGTTTGTCAGAACCCAAAATACCCCCTAGGTGTGACATGGTGAATAGAACCGTAAGAGGCCCTAGACAATCCACTTGACCATAGCATGACGTAAAGAAATACAACAAGAGAGAATAGGCAACATAAGTCTCATATTATAAGAGAAATCTGAACATAAGTGTGAAAAAATAAATAGTGTCTGGCATAGCCTTTCTAACATCATATGAGTGGTTGGGATGTAACCATACACCACGTACAAGTCTAAAACTAAAGACAAATAAAGAAATAGAGCATAAATGGCCTTGTCCTCGATCCATAAGAACTTACCAATACACGTGCTTGTAGAACAATCCAAGCTAACCGCGAGTGGAAAGAGGAGAGTTGCACCCTATATTTGAGACAATATAGGAAAAAGTATGCATTAGTATGATAAATGTATTAATATGGAGAAATGCAGAAAAACATAAAGCATGACAGCCTAATGAATTTAAGTATGATATGTAAGACCAAGTAAAATGTGATAACAACCTTTATAAAGAAATCATAAATCATATACAAGGTCAATGCATAATAAAAACTATTTGAGAAGCTTTCATAAAACCCTTAAAGAAAATGCAGTTCATTTGTGGGATATTAACCGTTAACCGATAAAAAGACCATGTGAGCTATGACATGAAATCTGACATGATCCTCACACCAAAAAGGGATTCTACTTTCGAAGGTATAACTCCATCTAATTCTTTCTTTGCTAAAGTGGATCCACTATCTAGGTCATTTAAGACAATCCTACGGGTGCACGTAGTTAAGAGACAAGGATATTGCTTCTAGAGACCCGACCTCTACTAACGGGAGAGCCTCTATCTCAAAGTCCTCTCGGTGCTAAGTAAATCCCAACCGAAAAGAAATAATCATAATAATATGAAAATACTTGGAAAGACACAATCAATACTACCAATTCAATCATAAGTCATAATAGATTAGCTCCTTTCAAAATCATGATTTCAAAAACTTGTTCATAAGATACTTCTTTTCTAAGTATCTAAATCATGATTTATTCCATATGTGAGAAAACCTTTCATAAATCATTGACACTGTATATTAAAAGTATCCTTTAGTCATAAATCATTCTTTTCATAAAACATGCATAAATCCTTAATCAAATTCATGATCATAGTTCATAAGTTCATAAGCATTGTTTATAATTCAAGTTCATAAAATAGGTATAGGCATGGTTCTATATGAAATCAATTGAAAATCATGCATAATAAGATTGAATATAGACAATTGAATTATAATAAATAGGACCATGAAAAATAACACGAAACCCTAGATAATTGAGAGAAATTGAATTGAAAATTTGAGTTTCTTTTGGAACCCAATGAATGAAAGGGATCCATTGGTGAATTCCCACATACCTTGTGTAATCAAAGCCATAGCAATGGAGGAAAGAACATAAAAGCTTAATTAAACCCTAATCCTTGACTTGAGAGCTCTTGAGAGAAAATAGGAGAAGACGACTTGGGGATTTTGGGAGAATTGAGTGAATGAGAGGAATTACGCTTAGTTGTAAGAGTAAAAATGGATACAGGGGTAGTTATAGGGCAAAAAATGATGCAGTTTAGTGGTTAATTGGGTAAGAAAAGATCAAAACACCCTTAATAAAAATATACTGGGCAAGTTTACGATTTGGGCCTACGGTCCGTAAGAGGTTCTACAGACCATACTGGTCAGCCATAAAACCAATTACTGAAACCCAAAAATCCAACCACTTTCCACGAATAACTGTTATGCACCGTCGACCATCCTACCGTTCGTTGACCTCTTCTGTGGACCTCAAGTTCAAGCCCAAAATTTCACTAAGTCTAGATCACTTCTATGGGTACCTCCTACGACCCATAGAACACTCTACGACCCGTCCTGTCCATTTGTAGGTGAAACATCAGAGACTTGTCATTTCCAAATATCAAACTAAGTCTTACAACTTCCTTCCTACGGTCCATAGGTTGGACTAGTAGACCACAACCTTCGTGCCAAAAATGAAACTTTTCCTTTCCAATCTCAACTTCCAATTTCCAAGGTGTTACATCTGGACTCCAATAATCTTCTTCTTACCGGTCGGAGTAATGGTGGTCTCTAAACCCTCAAGACCTCTTCTCCATTAGGTTCATTAACTCCATTGGCTCTCTAGTCCGTTGGCACCTTCGGCTTGGCCATCCTCACGAACGAGTTCTTGAGCAAGTTCTTAAGAAAAATAATTTACCTTGTAGTTCCAACTTTAATAATATTTGTAGTGCATGTAAATTAGGCAAATCACACAAATTGTCTCTTCCTTTAAGTATGAATAAAAGTTCATCCATTCTGCATTTACCGTATGTTGTTGTTTGGGGTCCAACCCCTATTTTCTCTTCTCAAGGTCATTGATATTTATCTTGTATTTGTTGATGATTACTCCAACTACTCATGGGGTTACCCTATTACACAAAAATCTGATGCTTTTTCTATGTTTCATCAATTTCGGACTGTTGTTGAACAACAATTTAATACATTTATTAAAGCTATTCAATCTAACTGGGGAGGGGAATTTCATCAATTATCTCCTATCTTAAATAAACGTGGCATAATTCATCAGACATCATGTCCACATACGCATGAGCACCAAGGCAAAGTCGAGCACAAGCATAGACATATTGTTGAAACTGCTCTTAGTTTGCTTGCTCATAGCTCTATCCTTGTGCGTTACTGTTACTTTGCATTTGAGTCAGTCGTATTTCTGATTAACCGGTTACCCTCCGATACTAATAAAGGTGTTTCTCCATTTCAATTAATTCAAAAGTCTCCTCCAGATTAATCTTTTCTCCAAGTCTTTGGTTGCTTATGCTTTCCCTGTCTTCGACCATATAACGAACATAAGTTCGACTTTAGGAGTAATCCTTGTGTGATCCTTGGCTATAGTCCAGCCCATCTCGGATATAACTGCCTTGATCGTTCCTCTGGTCGAATTTACATTGCCAGACATGTTTATTTTGATGAACAATCTTTCCCTTTTGTTGTGCCCTTCATTATAGGCCCCAACCTTCTCAGACACCCCCTCTTATTTAAGGGTATACTTTCCTCTCATTGTGTCTACATCTGTTGATCCTTCTCACCTACTTTGTTGCAGGAGATTGTTCCTCGTTTTTATTCTCCTGCAAAATCGATCCCTACTGTTCCTTCTAATAGTAACTAGCCTCTTGCTCCTTTTAATAGTAGCCAGCCCTCTTCTTCATCTAATGCTTCTCATGTTGGGTCTCCACACCAATCCACCAGTTCCTCTCCATCCCTCATTCCCCCTGTTCACTTTAATTCTTCTCAACAGTCTCCATTGACATATTGCCCTCTCGACCACATGCCTACAATAGCTCCAAGTCCTCTGCTACTATCACTCACACTCATCCAATGCAACTTTGTAAGATGCCTCCTAATACAAATTTAATCACTGCTACCACTTCTCTCACAACTGAGCCCACATGTTTTACTGAGGCCAATAAGCTTAAAGAGTGGCGGGCAACTATGGCCTCTAAGATGGATGCTTTGCTTCTCAATGATACTTGGTTCCTCTATGAACATTTTGGGGTGCAAATGGGTGTTTCGTATCAAACAAAATTCATCTGAGGGAATAGAGTGTTACGAAGCTTGTCTTGTTGCATTATCAACTCGAGGGTCATCACTATTCAGAGACATTTAACACTACAACAAATTTGATTATCAAGGACAAATAATTTCATTATTTATAAATCATATTTCGTCACTAAAAATCTTGTGTAACGAAAAAAATTCGTCAATCAGTCGTCACTAAATGTGTGTAGCTAAAATTATCCAAATACGATTTAGTGCATCGTCCCTAAAAGTATTATATTAACTACAAAAAGAAGAATCGTCCCCAAATGAATAATTATTTGTTACAAATTTATTTTTCATAAAAAGTATAATTTGTTTATGGTTAATAGTATCTTTTGTCACTAAAAAGGTTATTATTACCGACAAAATTGTATCGTTGCTAATTAATTAGTTCAAACAATGACGACATCAATTGTCTCTTGAGTTATCTGTATTTCGTAGTTGAACAAATGTAATTTCTTCACTAATGATTACTTTTTATATACAAAAATAAATTTGTCCTTAAATGTATAAATTAGGGACAAATTTATTATTCTAAAAAAGGTTAATAATTTTGTGGTTAAATCTATCATTTTGTCAGTAAAAGTATTGTTTTAACCTACAACATATATTGTCACTATAAATTATCATGATTAGTGACAATAATAATTGTCATAAAATAAAAAATTAATTTGTATTCAATAAAAAAGAGGATATTGGGACAAATATATTTTTGTCACTAAATGTAGTCAACTTATGGAAAATTTATTTATTTCGTGACCAAAATATTGTCTTAAAAAGTTTGATTTAGTCTTTGCTAAAAGTTACCTTTAATGACAAAATATTTTGTCACTAATTGAATTCACGGATGACATTTAATTATTTTATATCAGTGAAATTTTTTAAATTATAGAATTGCATAAATTAAAAATTAAATAATAAAACATGCTAGATAATAATGAAATACATCCATTACAATTAAAAACAACTAAAATCTATGAAGGTACTAAGTCATTACAAGCTCCATGAATTAAAGTCATTACAAGCTCCATGAATTAACGTAAAATATGTCCAATATCAAGAAAATCTAACTGAAATTGAAGAAATATTACTCCTAAACTAAGACGGAAAAGTAGAAATTTCTTCCAAAGTATCAATAATATGGTTATACTTGTCTTGCATTAGTCTTGATTCAATTTTCACCTTTTATACCTGTGTAAAAGAGAGAAAAGAAATTTATAAGAGTTAATGAAAAGTAGAATCTGTAACACAATATGTTTTTCATATGTTGTAATGTCATGTTTTATGAGTACTGGAAAAATAAATCATACATAATGTGAAGCTATATATTAGCTATACATTTGCTACGATAGAACTCTCTATTTAGTTCAGGGCTTAGACTTAACATATTTTGAACTATATGAAATGTTTAAGCTACTAAACTCACTTCTCATAATTCAGAGAATGAAATTTTTTTATTCTTCTATCTTGCAATAAGATAGACATTCCTGTTGATATCTTTTTGTCCAAACCTGTCGACTACCACATTATCTGGTAATTAACTAGTTGACTTTGCCTTCACAAAGTAACACACCTGCAAGACAAATCTATGGAGTAATATCAACTTTAACAATAACAAGAGTCTAAGGGGAATGTGTGACAACACCGGAGCTTACAATAGCCCAAAATGAAGGAAAACATGGCAACTTTAAAGGGGATCACTGATTGTATGATATGGAATGAAGATGCAGTGGCAAAGTATGTATGGAATATAGCCAACATGCTGATAACCTATGAGTAAAATGGGTGAAAAATGTGTATATAAAGGGGACTGACTGGTGGAAATATACACCTAACAAGACAGTTGCTGGTAATGGATACTGTGAAAATGGATGGCTCAAGCCATTAGGGAAATAGTGAACTGCACCAGTGAAACTAGTTTGCTCAAACTTGCTGTCATAGTAATCTTACTCTTTTTCAGAGAGCCACATTGAAAGGGCAATCAAAGCATCAGGGAGAGCCTCAACGCCTGCAGGATCGCGGTATGCCAACATTTTTTTAAGGACAGACTTAACACCAATTGGAGCAAATATAGCTTCAGTATCTCCTTGTACCTGCAGGTTAAGATCATACTGAACTTTCTGACCTAAGCCCTTATCTAACAAGGTGGTCTACGATCATTAAATCACTAGAAAGAGGAGCAAACTCTATGTTACCGCTAAACGATAAACCTAGGGGAGAATTCCAAACAAGTCGTAACTTTTCAACAACAGAGGCAAAAACACTCTTTCAAATCAAAGTGGGTAGACTAGGATGGAGTTTAATGTACGGTTGTTCCAAGAAAATTCATGAGATAGTTTATTGATCTTATTTTCTTTTTAAGATCATCTGCTTCAAATTTGCTCTGAAGACTTGATGGTCTAGAAAAATATATAATGGGCTATCAGTTACCATGCAATAGATCTTTCACTTTGCTGGATCTTTTGTCCAGAGAAATGTAATTAGTCCTATCAAAATTTTAAAATCCAGAATGAGTTCGGCAGAAAGTAAAGTTGTTTACTTGTATGTCACAAGTTGAGCTGAGGATATGTAATTAAAAAATGGTATTTAGCTATGACACTCGAACTCTTCAAAAATGTTCGATCCTCCAAAAGTAGTGCATTTTTGGAGGATTCGATACATGTGTAATAACATTTCTAGAGAGTCTGAGCAACATAGGTGCTTAGTATAAGCTCATCTTACCATAAATTCATTCACCACCGTCATTTGGTATTTACTATCTGTACCCATCTTTCAAACAAAAATAAGCAGTAATGGCAACTCAAAAGAGTCTAAAAAAAGTTAAAAGATTGCATTTTTGCAGTAGTTTTGATCAACCCATAAGAATAAGATTGACTTTTTCCTTTTAGATTCATGAAAGAATGAAAACAATGGATAGTTAGTAGTAAGTGCGAGAAAGAAGCTATAAGAAGAGAAGGTGAATTAAGGATTCGTTAAGAAAGAAGAGCAAGTCAGACTCGGAATGTTGAAATGAGAGGAAGAAATCAGAACGGTATGCCAATGATATTGGAAATAATGTATGGCTCCTTCAAACTTATATTAGTATGTTTTCTCTTTCTACACTAAAACTACACATGTCATATTAGTTTTAATGTAAGGTTTGAATGAAACCGTTTAGCACCAACGGTATTACAACATTAACAAAGACCAACACATGATGAACTAATTCAATTTTATTCTATTTTAAATTCTAATCATGATTTTGCTTCCAATAGCTATACTGAATTATATATCTAGCACTACCAATCATACATCTAAAGGACTACAGCACTACTAGTAGAGTAAAAAAGTATTCCAGTAAGCATACCTTATTGATTCTCTCAAAAATCTGAACAACTTCCTGCCAATTCTATGGCTAAGATTTTAGAAACCTTTTGGAATATCACCACCCCCCCCCCCCTTGCAAGGAGCCATATGGACCTGTATTGATCCTCATCAGTTCCTACAACCCACCTCTTCCTCTCGTAAGCTATGATCCTACTTATTCTTTTCCCCGTCAAGGATGGTACTTCATTCATTCCAATTTATGTGTCTTACTCTTCTTTTTGGCCTGTCTCAGAAAGAATCTTTTTTAAAAAAGAAAAAATGTTGGTTCTATGTGCTACTGATTTCCCTAAGACTACAAAGCTTTGCTATCAAGAATTAAAGAAAACCAAACTATATCATCACTAAATGACCAGATACACCCAAAGCAAGAAGTAAGAGACTGAGAAGGATAAGAATTGCAGCTCTACAATATTGATATCCTATTTCCATGGTCTGAAAATCTATAAAGTAGTGTAAAAAGGAGGAATCTTCTCTTTATATCTACTTAGCTAATGGCAATGTTTACCCTCTATAAGGTATGATAGCCTTTTCTACCTTCTGTCCAGTAAGATTAGGACGCAGCTAGAGCGTAAAGTATATGGAATGTTCAATACTAATCTTTTTTTCTTGAGGTAAGGTATTAACTTATATATATGATATAAATAAAATAATTGATATAAACTATAACTTTTGAAAACTGGACTTTACATTCCGAAATAAAAATATACCTAAAGTTGGCATTCTGACGGAACTCAGTCTCTGCTGCATCATAAAAGAAAGTATGCAAAGTTAGCTACTAAATGCTACATATTTATATATTTAATAAAAAAAAAAGTAAGCAAAAATTATCACATAAGTTTGTGTCACTTCTAACCTTGAAGGCGACGAGCGAGCAAAACACTGCATTTTCCTGAACCTTTCCTCTTGGCGTGCCACTATAGTATTCAATTGAAAGTTTAATGCTTCTATTTGAGATTGCTGATCTTGTATTTGACACTGCTGGTCTTGTATCTGAGTCTGCTGGTTTTCTACCACAGTTTCAGCGGCATTTAATCGATTCTGTAAATTATTTTGGGCTCTAGCAGCCTGTTTCGCTTTTCTGAGAGAGTCCTCTAATTCTGTCGTTTTACTTTGTGTAGCTCTTGATGTATTAGGTTTTGGACCATAACCAAGTCCTTTTATGTACCCCGACTTTGTACCAAGTACGGTATCCATAATTTCATCAGTAGTCATGGAAGCCTCTCTCAAAGTATATAGATCTTTCAAATCTTTCATGTTGTTCTGCATAAAAATATTAATATTATTTAAAGGAGAAGACACAACTTCAGAAGAACATTAATCAAACAAATGCGTTGGATAATCATCCTTACATAGTGAGTATCAGCCTCTAAAGATGACCATCATTTCTTACTCGTGTAATGAGTATGCTTGTAGAACTCGATTCTGTTGGGCTCTACTTTTTCAGGTTCATTTTCACCCTGTGAAAAAAGAAAAACAATTGAAATAGTACTAAAGTTTTATTAGTAAAAAGAATAAAAACAGTATAACTTACAAGTTCAGCACGAGCCGCTACAAATGCTTTTGATCCCATGAAATGATTAGATTTAAGCTTAATTCGATTGACCTTGTTTATGTCGCATCGTTTCTACAAGGAAAATATAAATATCATAACTTTAATAACAACGAGAATAACATGAATTTAAATTACCTTATGTTTTGGATCGATCCACATGTCACAAAATCTATTCCGATTTTCTGGGGTCAACTCTGACACTTCAATTTTACGAGCTTCTTCCTCTGAGTGTGCACGTTCAAACACTTGTTTTAACTTGTAGCGCCATTATCGGCTTCTGTTTTTCAGAATATCCTCACAACTATCTTTCACGTAATGCTCGTCCAAATTAATCTCAAACCTCTCCTAATTATTTGTTTTTGAAGAAACATACAAAACGATCAAAATCCCTTTCATATTAAAATAATAATCATCAAACTTGCTAACATACTAATTAGCTTCAAACTAAAGTTTCCTTAGAAAAGCATAGTTTGCAGTTCAAAAAAATTCTTTACACTAATAAACGTTGCTTTTAACAGCCTATCTACATACCTAAAGTCACTCTTTCCTATTCCGGGTGAGGTAATGTTACAATTTGATAAGTTAAGGAGAGACTTTCTATGAAAAGGAAATAGAAAAAATCAAAAATTTCGTCATATCATGTGGCTCTACATCATTGTTTTCGAATATCTTGGAAGCTTAGGTATCAGAAACATAGCAGGACATAATAGAGCCCTTCTAATGAAACAATTATGGAGGTTCAACAATGAAGACGGTGCTCTCTGGAAAGAAGTGGTTTTTGCAAAACCTGAAATACTATCCATAAGGCATGCACAGTTTCAGCAAATACCAATTTACAAATTTGCGCTTTTTGAGTCTTCCCTCGAGCATTCTTGAGTATCCACTGATAATGGTGATCCCAATCTCCTCCAATGTTCTCTTGTCTTTACATCCAATCTGATATTCTACTCCATAGTTTCCTTGCAAATAGACATTGGACAAACAAATGTTCCCTTGTTTCCTTTTCCTGCTGGCAGAATATACACAAAGGCGCGACATTAATACCCCATTAACAAGCCTATCTTTTGTGAGAAGTTTAGCCTGCACTAGTAACCACATATAGTGAATATAGCTTTAGGCCTAGCAGAATTGGCAAACATCAAGCATTTCCATGAAACTCTGGTCCTTTCCACAATCAATCAAAGATAAATTTTCTTTATAATACCATGTTGCATTTTCACCAAATGTTGCACTTGATTCCATTGAGTCCTAGCTTCCAAAATTTTCCTTGTAATCCAACATGCTTGAGCTGGAATGGGAATAACTTGCACTTGCTGCTCCTTTATATAGTAAGTGTGTATCCACTTAATCGAAAACTTATCTTCTTTATGTGTAAGATCCCAAAAAACTTTGGTTTGAGAAGCTTTGTTCAATAAATGAAGATTTATGATATTCAACCCTCCTGCAGATTTACGCTAACATATATTATCCCAAGCTACTAATGTCACGCCCCGAGCCTACACCCCGGGCGTGGCTGACACTCGAGAACCATTGCTGGCCCCAAGCGAACCCTTGGCCTGGCTTAACTCTTAGCGAAAGACTTTACTCAACATAAATGTACTTTAAAAGTAAACTGAAAACCAAAAGATAACTGAGAATGTATTATAATTAAATATTCACTGGCCAAAGTGGCAACTCAAGTCTCAAGCATAACTGAAATGGAAAAACTCAAGAACTAACATCAATTAGCTGTCTATGAAACCTCTAACAACTGAGATGGATGTCGGGAAAAGACCCACGACATCCTAATGAACTAACTGATAAAGCAGTAAAAAGGGGTCCTCCGGAAGCAAGTAGGCTCACCAATAACTCTGAAGCTCAACTAGAATCAACGATGCGCTGGATGCAGATCCTAGTTACCTGTATCTACATCATAACAACGATGTAGGCCAAATGGCATCATTGAATGTACGAGCATGCGAGGGGAATTCTAAAACAAGACATAAGCTTGAAAGGAACTGAAAGAACATACCTGGCTCAACTCAACTCAACTTAACTCATTTCTATATAAAGCAATAATATGAATGCAATATAAAGAAAAGCTTTTAAAATATGGATAACAACTCTGTGTATTTAGAAATATAGTAGTAAATCAGTTTGTATGCAAGGATACAATATAAACTTTGTATGTATATAAAAATACAATTAACTTTGTGTATATAAGGATACAAAATACTTCTGTGGGAGTTTCTCTAACCGACAACCATCACGTAAGAGCTATGTGATGATACAACGTTTTGCCTCACGCTGCCAGGGCCGTCCTATACTTTGCCGAGGGTATAGAACCTGACTACTAAGTGGATCCACTAGTCTATGCTAAAATGCACTAAGGAATCATCTAAAAAGTATGACCCTTTTCTATCCATGATGGCTACATGGTTTATAGGGGCTGTGAGTTGTCTGAACTCTCCCCCATATCGGTGCTCAATACTACTCCCAAAATATACTAGCTCATATGTTTAAAAACATAACTTTTTTCTGTGGTTTGAGATAATTGCTCAAAAATTTAGCTCAAAGGCTCTCTTGGAAATCAAAGTTTCCTCTCTTGCTTAATTGTGAAAGCATTTACTCTTGACTGAAAAACTAGCTCAAAGGCTCTGTTGG
>JAJONR010009216.1:0-29719 GCA_029582245.1 Solanum etuberosum
ATGATCATTATTTTAGTTAAATGGGTTTAATGAATCAAATTAGTCTATTATTTAAAAAAAGATTTTAATGACATGTCATGCCAACTAGGAGAGAGTGTGGCTTTTGAAGTGTCAAGTATATTTGAAGGAAAATAGTGATAGTTGAGTGATATTTTGCGCCTAAATGAAACATAATTGATATTTTAAGGCAATTTCCTAAACTTGGGTGACCATTTAGGGAATTGACTCCTGAAATATATTAAGAATCAAAATAAGGATAAACTACATAACTACACATACATCACTACCATATATACTATATTTACTTCTAGTTTAAAACAATTACATATATTACCACTTTTAATATTTATGTCATATATTTTAAAGGATTTAATTAGATACACAAATCCCTTAAATATGGTATTGAATAATTATCTTAAATTTAAACTCCTTAATTAATGGTGTTCATTAACGAGTCAAATTCCCTTCTTTTCACATGTGTTGTTTCCTCCATAGCGCCACGTCCACCAGCCTACTTTCTTCCTTCATCTTCTCCCTCTTTCTTCCTTCATCCTCTTAATGCATGTTTGTATGTTCAAATCAACATTATACTTATAGGTTTGTTTCTATTATTTTATTATTCTCACGTAATTTGATTTTGTATCTGAGTTAGAGTTCATAATGTTCTGAAGTTCAATTCTAAAAAGTTTTACAAATTAGGTTTTATATTTTTTGATTTTGTTGTTTCTCAAATACTTTAATGGTTAAACATTTCCAAAATCGAATGATTCTTATTAAAGGTACTACACATTAACAATATTATACTAGATCAAACAACTTTTATTTGTTCATTTTCACTCATGAATTTCTCATTGCAGGGACTGATTCTTCATCCGCCAACATTCAAGTCGAGAATATATCTAAGTATATGAACGATCCAATCAAAATAAAAGAATTTACGTCAAGCTTTAATTAACAGAACAAATACACCATTAGATCCACATCCAGTGCAACAATATTGGATACACATCAGGTGTACATGTATCTAGTTAAGAGTTCATGTATCTGAGTTAAGATTATATGTATTGCATCTATGAGAAAAAAATTCAAATCCTTAAAAAAAGGATGAATTCTGATTTTTTATTACTTTTTTGGATTAATGATAAGACAAATACTCTACGGTCGTGATTTGTTCCTAAATTCGTGTGTTTCAATTACATTTCATACTTAGATAGACATAATTATATGTATGTGCTTACTATGTATCCGAGATATATGTTTTTGAATATAATGTATGAAATTGATACTTGATACATCAAATTAATACTAGATACATATAAAAGATACATGAAATTAAAATTAAATCATATAAATAGATACATGAAATTAATATTAGATCATATAAATAGAGACATGAAATTAATACTAGACACATATAACAAATACACAAAATTAATACTAGATACTTGTATAATACATATGAATGTACTTATATGGTACTCATGTATCTGTGTTTAATTTATTGGATACATCATATATTGATAATAGATACATCAAATTAATGAATTTATTATTTTAAGAGTAATAAAATGAAATTAATCAAATTACGTGACCAAAATATACATGTTTTTGTCTTTTATTAATAATATTAACGAATTTATTATTTCAAAGAATAATAAAAACTGAAATTAAGTAAACATAGATACACTCCTTGATTTCCGTCTTATATTAAGGAAATTAGTTACAACCAATTAATTCAAACAAATATAATACGTATCTCGATTTTAAAATTCGGCAGATACATGATCTCTTAGATTCAATCTCATGTATCCTAATTCCTATGCATGAAATATGATAAAAAAAGTAATATTTAAAACTATTGAAAATCTTAGTAATTAAAACCTAAACTAGTGGGATTTATGTAGTTTGCCCTCAAAATAAAGCATTGCCCAAAACCGTTTTGATCATTTTCTCAAGTCTTCTACATGAAACATGCTCTTTCTTCTCATCTCTTACTGAACTTTTATTTAACCATATGAAGGAAACAAGGAAGGGGTGAGAAGAGGAGTCATATTCTCAGTAGTGCACATATTTTGATCATATTCTAAAATGAATTAGGCAACTTATAATTTTATAGCTATGTTACAATCAATTAATTCAAACAAATATAATACGTATCTCGATTTTAAAATTCGACAGTCATATTCTCAGTACTGCACATATTTTGATCATATTCTAAAATGAATTAGGCAACTTATAATTTTATAGCTATGTTAATTTTAATATTTAATATAGTTATTGCATAGCTAAGTTTTCATTTTGTTACACGAAATTCACTAAATTATTTTTTATAATTAAAAAAAATTACTCAACTTACTTAAATATCACGGAAGTCGGTGAACTACTTAATTTTTTGTAGCTAAAAGGCACTTAATTTTGCATTATACATAAAGTCACTAGGAGAAAACAAATGAGACATTTTCTATGATGCTTAAACAAAATTGAATTACTCTTTAGTTACAAAAGATATTTTTTGTGATATATACTTATATAAAATGGATGAGGTATTCATTATAAAAAGGTAGTTAGTGAATACAGTACAATTAAACAAAACTTAAGTGATCATTTGAACTATGCACCATAAGGTGAATATATTAGAGTTAAGTTACATTTTCCAGTCTCTGTTGATTATGTTTTCGGTTTGAAATGATGACACTGTTGAAATCTTTTTAGAGTTTAATTTAGAAAAAATCTTTTACTTTATCCAAATGTGACGTACGAATTCCATCCTCTTTACTCGTCATATTTATTACGTAAAAACTAACTAGAAAGAGCAAAAAAAAAATATAATATTCTTTTATTGGACAGACTAAAAAGCAAATGAAATAGATAATTCAGTTGAATTTTGGTTACACTTCACTATTTGCTCTCTTTTCTTCAAATGTGGAAAAAAAATGCGATTAGATTTCATGTTGGATAAAAAAAATATAGACTTATGTATTCCCTACAAATTAAAAGCAAGATGTAGACAAAAAAAATAATAATAAATTCAGTATAATTTCATATGTAGAATCTGAAAATAGTAAGTTCTACACAAGTTTATCTTTATCTTTATAAAATAGATCAAAAGTTGTACCCTACTGACCCTCGACAATCCACCTTCTTATTTGGCTTCTTTATTTGGGTGTGACAATGTTAACGAGATCACACATGCGAACTTTATAACAAGATACAGATCAAAACCTTAATTACTTCCAAGCTAGACTTAAACAAAAAGAATCTAGGAAAATATTGTTTGATATTCCTGATATTCTAATGTATGCGACTCTATTTAACTAGTCACAAATTTTTAAAAAGAAATTAATACTTTTAAAATATATGATCTAAAATAAATTTTAGATTTATAAATGATTATAAGAGAATTAGAAAATTAAATTATTTTTAAATATAGAAAAGTGATATTATATAAGCATATCACAAAAATTGAAATAGTGGTATATTTATTAATTCGTTCTTATCTTGTTAGGTTTGTTGAGTAATTAACCTCGTATTCCAAAATTACTTTGGAACGTCACCACAAGTCCACAACACATGAAACATGCTCTTCAATAATTCTTCCCTAATTTTTTACTTAACTTTTAGCCCCCAACAAATTAATTAAAACAAAGAAAAAGAAAAAGGAAAAAGAAGAATTCCCTCATTGGAAATATTTTAAAATTCCAATTATGATCCGTTACTTGGAGTAGACAACCTAGTCCTAACTCCTAAGTCGTTTGGTCGGGAACAAGTTATGGATTAGTTATCTTGGGGTTAGCGAGATAACCTATCCACCATGTATATGGGATAACTTATCACATCACTATGATATAAATGATGGAATAAGTTATCCCAAACATGGCAACCAAACAAGATAAATTTTTATCATCCCATCACTATTTATTTTTATCCCTCACACCAAACGACCCTAAGAGTATATCATCTTATTACGACTCAAATTAAAGTTTCCAAGTGTTTTGTCTTTTTATTTATTGGGATGTGCCCTAAAGGGGCAAGTGGTAGTCTAATTAAGAGTACTCTTATCACTTTGAAAGTGGGACAACACGAACAAATATACTATATAATATAATAAAAATAAAAAGGACTAAAGGTCATCCTCACATATATTCCTATCTTCTTCTCATCATATAAAGAAACAGATTTTGTTTTTAAAATAGAAAATAATATTTAAAAATTTGAGTTAGGTCTGATTATGAATATAAATTAAAGTTGATTCTGATTTTTTTATGAATAATTTGAAATGAAAATAATTTTTTGGTGTATGACGAAACATAATTTTTGAATTTTAATTCTAAGAAAAAAAATATTCATGGTCAAATGTCTGCTTAATGCTCCTAATATTAAGGAGTTTGGAGAGAACCAATTAAATTAATCAGAACACGTTTTCATCCAAATAGCTTAGTATGCTCTTATTCCTTTTCAATTCCAAATGCTGAGAAAATTATTAAGGTTTTTATAACGTACGAAAAAAAGATTAAATTTTCTTACAACTCATGATGTTACCTAATTAGTACTACGACTAATTAGAATATTAATTATATGGCAAGATAAATTTAAGATCAAGGAAATTATTTATTTGTCTGCTTCAATTGAAAACGTATTAGGTACTCTTTTTCCGGTGATTTCAAATATACAATAGCAGAGTTTAATTGGTGATCCAAATCAATCACAGTTATGAGTAGTTAACAAAGTCCCTTAAGTATGTTTTGTTTTGTAAATCAAAAGTCGATCAACTAAGGGTAGTTCTCTTAGAAAATCACTCAATTTTGTTTTATAATTCAAAAGTCATTTAACTATTGTATTTCATCTAGAAAATCACTCGATCAATTTAAATAATATTTTAAAAAAGTGCTCATTTTAACCGTTTTGCTAAAATATGTAAATGAATAAGTAATTTTCTTATTATGTACATATAAATTACATTATTTATAATCAAGTGACTTCTAAATTATTAAATAAAAAATTTCTTTGAGTCATGAATATTATTATCTCTTTAAAAAAATTACACTTTATAAATAATGTTCCACCACTAACTCTTATCGATTAGTACTAACATTACATTCTTTCTCATCTAACAATCAAATCTAGGAGTTGTAGACTTGTAGCAATCAAAATTAAAAATAAAATTATTCTATACTTTAACGCTGTAAAGAGATTTGTAAGGGGTCCACAATGCAGCAAGGCTAATAATTACTTATCCATTTTAGTATGTGCTTTTAGCATATTACACCCTCTTACAAGCAAGGTACTTGATTCAATTTGTCCCCACCCTCTTTATTCAATTTTTTTCTCACTATATATACCTTGCATGCATGCTTCACTAAATATCATCATAACCAAAGCTTAGTAAATTAAACCAATCTTTTCTTTTTCTTCAATTAAAATCTCAAATTAGCAAAAAAAAAATAAAAAAATGGCAAGTCATGCTTTGGTGCCTGCAGCAACAAGTCGCGGTGTGAAGCCTACTCAACAGGCAATGGCTAAGCGAGAACGCCCCGTTTTCTCCTTGTCTGATGATCATGCTATGTCTAAGAAAATCCTGGATACTCACAATCCTGATGGTCGTGAAGTTGATGTTAATGTCATTCTCCACATTGCTGAGGAGGTGTTTCAACATGCCTATCCTACTGGCATGGATGGCATGCTTCATGTAACATTTTCCGTATACGTTTAGTTTCTTGTCAATACAACAAAGTTTTGTTGGCTCTGTTTAGGTATGTAGCAGCAATAACTAACTTTTATGTTTCCAGGGCGCGGGAGCTCATCATCTTGAAGGTAATATCGAAGCATTGAAGTTAGAAGAGAAGGCCTCACTTGCCTTTGATGGCATACTCGAAGGATTGGCTTATATCATACACAAAGTCTCTTGCGAGGTAGTACTTCATACGATCTCCTCCCATACTATATGACTGGTTACAGATCACAAATTTCAAAAGTCTTTCTAAAATTCTGTATGCATTGATTGCACTACACTTGGTGTTTATATTTGTGATTGCAGTTAACATGCAAGTGCTCAAGTGGAGGTCATGATACACATTCAACAACAATGTCAGTCTTAGGGATGCTCTCTGGCTACCAATGGGACGCGAAACTAGTCATATCTTTAGCAGCATTTGCCGTTACCTATGGTGAATTCTGGCTGGTGGCTCAGATGTTTGCCACTCATCCCTTGGCCAAATCTGTGGCCATCTTAAAACAACTGCCAGATATCATGGAACATCATGGTAGCCTCAGGTCTCGATTCGATGCTATCAATGAACTCATCAAGGCCATTTTGGAAGTAACCAAAATCATAATCGAATTCAAGAAGCTTCCTTCTCAGTACATAACTGAAGATCAACCGCCTTTGTCTGTCGCGATTACTCACATTCCTACTGCTGTTTATTGGACTATTAAAAGTATTGTTGCTTGTGCTTCCCAACTTACTACCCTTCTTGGAATGAGCTATGAGTAAGCCTCCTCTGTTTTAAACAAAATTAATCTTTTCTTCGTCTAATAATTTGGTCCAAATTGAAGTAATTAACAATTTATTGATGCTGCAGCATGATAGTAGCTACCACAGCAGACACATGGGAAATGTCAAGCTCCACACACAAGCTGAGAAATATAAGCGAACACCTCAGAGCTGAATTAAACCGTTGCTATCAGCATATTCGTAAGTAACAAAATCATTATTTATTAAGTACTAAAATGTAGGCCAGTGATTGGAATTTTGTGATGGGCTTGTATTTACATCAATGTTCTGTGCAGAGGACAAGATGCACGTCGAGTACTTTCAAATGCTGGTGCACCTCTTTGAGGCAACACAATTCGACAACATGAAGATAATGAGGGCGATGATTTATATGAAGGATGATTTACTTCCACTTGAAGTCGGAACCACTCACACGAGGGTACGTTCATAACTTGAAATTATGATCAATTTTCGCTCTTATCTAACTTTTTCATGACTTGTATAATTCAATTTCAGGCTAGTGTTGAAGTGCTAAGAAGAAAGACTGTTCTACTGCTGCTGTCAGATCTTGAGGCTAGCCATGAGGAGATATTAGTACTGTCTCAAATTTACCTTGATTCAAGGTCAAGGCCAGAATTTCAATACGAAATAGTGTGGCTTCCAATTGTGGATCGATCAAAGGGATGGAATGACACGCAGGAACAAAAATTTAAGGACCTGCAAGCACTTATGCCATGGTACACATTGCACCATCCATCCTTGTTAGAGCCAGCAATCGTCAAGTTCGTCAAAGAAAAGTGGCATTTCTCCAAGAAAATGATGCTTGTAACCTTGGATCCACAACAGGGCAAAGTTGCCTGTCCCAATGCTATTCACATGGCTTGGATTTGGGGAAATTTGGCCTATCCCTTCACTATTTCAAAAGAGGAATCTCTCTGGAATATGGAATCTTGGAGACTTGAGCTCGTTGTTGATGGCATTGATCCCAACTTAATCGATTGGGTAAAATCTTATACTAACATCCCCTGCTTCTTTTTTTTCTCTGTGTATAATTTTTTACCTATATACTCGAGTATAATATTCTTGTCAAATACTAATTCTTTAGAATTTTGCTTTTAATCAGATGGCAAGTGGTAAGTTTATCTGTTTATATGGAGGAGAAGACATGGATTGGATCCGTAATTTCACAAAATCAGCACGAAGCGTGGCACAGAGAGCTGGGATCGACCTACAAATGTTATATGTAGGAAAGAGCAACAACAAAGAGAGAGTTAGAAGGATCAACAACATGATAACCGCGGAAAATCTGAGTTACTGCTTGATGGACTTAACATCAGTTTGGTACTTCTGGACAAGAATTGAGAGCATGTTCTACTCAAAAATGCAGCTAGGGAAAACCATCCAAGAGGATAAAGTTATGCAAGAAGTGTTGACAATGCTGAGCTTCGATGGAAGTGATCAAGGGTGGGCGCTCATAAGCAGGGGATCGTTCGAGATGGCTCGAGCTAAAAGTCAGATAATTACCAAGACATTGGAAGATTACACAATTTGGGAAGAAGACGCAAGATCTAAAGGATTTGTGCCTGCACTTATTGAATATTTCTTGCAATTGCACACTCCTCAGCATTGCAATCGCTTAATTCTTCCAGGACTTGATGGCGATATCCCTGAAATGATTGTGTGTGCTGAATGTGGAAGGGCAATGGAGAGGTTCTTCATGTATCGTTGCTGCACTGATTGAGGTGGTTTCTTCTATTGCTTGCTTTGGTTTTCTATGTTTTTGTTGTCTAAAATAATTGGTTGGTCTTTTGTACCACTTTTGTTTTTACTATTATGTTGTAGTGTCTGGCTATCAAAGAATTCCATGTCTTTGATCTGCTCTAGACTAATATTTGAGTGTGTAATAATTTATAGGTAATGAAATTCAGTTCTAGTTTTTTTCCGTCTTTTTTTTTTTTCGTTGAAAAGTCTTGTTGATACTTAAATAATAAAAGCGTGTTCTCTCTCAAAGGATGAGATAATTACACACTTCAATATGGTATCACAGCATGCAGAGTTCTTTTAGATGAGATGATCACGATTTCCACTTGGTAGAACGAAATACCATAAATTGAAAAGAATATTTAAACGTTGAATATGAACAACAATAACTGCTAAAGTGAGAAAAGCATACACTTATCTGTGTTGTCCCTCAAACCAATCAAAAGAGAGAGTTGTTTCTTTTGCCAGATTTCTCTCATCTCTTTCCTTTAAAGTCCATATCATTCACTAAAAAAATGTTATTCTTTTCTTAATTCATCCCACTTTAGCCTTGGTTAAGGCTTACTAGCCAACTCAAGATTTAAGTTTTATTTTTCAGGTTTTTTCTCATTAAATATATTATTATATTTTTTATGTTATGTGTTTATATTTAATACTTTTAAAAAGTTATAAAAAATTTATACATACATTTATGTTTTGTATCAAAAAAATAATAATATTGTATTCAAATTAGTGTAACACGTTGGATTTGCCCTTGGGTCAAGCCCGTGGTGTGTGTCACGGGGCATGGCTGGAAAAATGAAGAGGAAAAAAGAACAAAAAGAGTCCCAATTTTCAGTCAAATAAACATAAATGAGCTAATGAGCATGGTCACCAAGTTTGAACATACTTTAATGAACAAATAATAGGGAGTATAATTTTAATGTAAGTAGTATACAGAAAATTTGTATATTATTTTATGCGACAATTAATTACGTAGGATTTTGTTATTCATATGTTAGTTATTTTTTTATTTTATTTTTATAATATATAAGATTCTATGTGACCAAACATTATAGCATGTTATCAAACATAAAACAATATTACTTATACCAAATTTAATATATGAATAATTTAATTCCTATAATAATCAACTATATATCAAATGACGCCTTGCTTCTTTATTTTGCTTTTCATCTTTTGTTAAAGTTAATATTAAATTACATTATTACATAGACCAACCGTATAAAGTTTCTAATCACTTATCCTCTTCCATGTTAGGTACTCACGTCCACGATAAAAAGAAATATTAGTGATTAGTTAGTTAAAAACAGAAACGGAACCATAGTTGAATTCTTAATTATAATCTTTTTCAAGTTCCTAAATTCTAAGGGTTCGATCGAACCCGCATTCTAGCTCCGCCTCCGATTAAGGATTACTTCACGTGTTACATGAACGAAAATTGTCCTCTTTTCATTATCAAGAAGCTTCTCAGTTCTTACAACACAAAGCCACCCAATGAAAACACTAAGTTATTCAGTTTTCACCTCTTTACCCTACCACCATCGAACATTTTCTTATTTAAAGCATTCATATTGTGCTGCTTCATTTCAACATAATAAAAGAAAAAACATGCAATTCGATCACGTAATCTATACATGGTTACGTTCTTTCAATCGGAATTGGTTACTGTTCTTACATTTATAAGATTGTGAACATGCCAAGAAAATTTATTATATATGCTCACTGTTTTCCACTTTTAAGTTTGAATTGATTGCAGAAATTAATTGTAGATTTCATTCCAAAAATAAATGATCTCGACCTGATCAGGGAAAAAAAACCCAACCTATATAGCCACTCACTCAACTACTTAAAACTAAAAATAGTAGGTAATTGTATAACATATATGTATAAACAAATTCAGGGTCCATATAGCTATTAATGAAGCAGACATGATTTTCCCAAAAGGTGATGTAACTCCCACCAATTGGGCAACAAAAATGACCTCAACAAGTCAATCCCATTATTTACTTCACCTGGTCACACTCTGCCATTGTACATTCTCTTTTGAATCCAATGAATTCTCCAATTTGCTTCATATTCATCTTTATGACACAGATGGATACTATTCAGCCAAAGTACTAAATGAGCCAATTGAAGCATATAAATTACCTGCATAAATAGAACATGAAATGAATTGTATACATAAGGTTTAAGATTTTCAAAAACGAACGTGTTTAGCCTTGTAATAGCCAACATAAACAAAAGAAATTAGGAAATGAACTAAGCACTCTTGTCCCGAAATAATTGGGTAATGCAAATGGCAAATAAGGAATTTCACAGGTCAACTCATGAGGAGAAGAAATTAAAACCTTCGGGACCGTGGACGACTCAACTTTTCCACATAGATCCCAACTTGACTTATGAAGTCATTTTCCACTTCTTATTACCTTAAATATCAGCCTTCAGAACCACCAAGCAACTAAAAGAGACATCCTACTCCTCAAGCGCCACCAGTGTGGTGCCTCATCCACCTCCCAATTCCACCACAATACTGTCGGAAACCACCAATCCGATGGCCTTCACAGCCTCACATATACACCTTTCTTTTTTGTCTTTTTTCACAGTGATCCTTCTTGTTCAAGCAAAACTCAACCTTTACTCACCTGATCACAGTGCTCTTTTGCTTGTCCAAAAAGGCTTAGGCATCCCTGCTCACCGCAATGCTCTTGAGAACCCATGCAACTCTGTTGTAATATCATGCGAAAAACGACTCACAAACAATTCATACGTGCTAAGAGTCGCAAGGGTTGTCTTTAAATCCTACGGGTTGAAGGGTACTCTGTCTCCTGCCATTGGGAGGCTTTCTGAGCTCAAAGAACTGTCCCTCCAAAACAACAAACTCTTTGACAGAATACCAACTGAAATCGTTGACTCCAGGAAATTGGAAATCTTGAACCTTCAAAACAACCAATTTTCTGGCAAAGTCCCACCTGAATTATCATCTCTAGTCCGCCTTCGTACCCTTGACCTTGGCTCTAATGAATTATCTGGGAACCTGAACTTCTTGAAATACTTTCCTAACCTTGAAAAACTCTCCCTTGCTGATAACATGTTTACTGGCAGAATACCTCAATCCTTGAAATCTTTCAGAAATCTCCGGCTCCTCAACATTTCAGGCAATAGTTTCCTTGAAGGTATGGTGCCTGTCGTGAGTCAAGTTGAGCACTTATCAGCAGACTTAAATCGAGAAGATTATGTTCCTAAGCGTTACATTCTTGCTGAGAACGCAAGCAGGCCAAGGCACAGCCCTGCAATGGCACCAGAGTCCAAATCAGGATATGCCCAAGCTCCAGGACCTAGTACAGTTGTAGTACCAGTAAAAAAAGACAAACATAACAAGATCAGAAGGAAGGTAGGCGCCTGGATTCTTGGATTCTTTGCTGGAGTTTTCGCTGGGGGCTTATCGGCGTTGGTCTTCTCCGTCCTCTTCAAGGTGCTTATGTTTTTAATCAGAGGGATCAGAAATGATTCAGGCTTAACAATTTTCAGTCCATTGATTAAGAAAGCCGAGCACTTGGCCTTTCTGGAGAACGGAGATGGATTGGAATCACTAGAACTCATTGGGCAAGGTGGATGTGGAAAAGTTTATAAAGCTGCGTTACCTGGAAGTGACGGAAAGATTATAGCCGTAAAGAAGATCATACAACCACCAAGGGATGCTGCAGAACTCACTGAGGAAGATAGCAAGGCTATGAATAAGAAAATGCGCCAGATTAAATCAGAAATCAAAATTGTAGGTCAAATCAGACACCGGAATTTGCTTCCCCTACTGGCACATATGCCAAGACCAGACTGCCATTACTTGGTCTATGAGTACATGAAAAATGGGAGCTTACAGGATACCCTCCAGCAAGTCAGAGAGGGGACACGGGAACTAGATTGGTCAGCACGTCACCGAATTGCAATGGGAATAGCTGCTGGACTCGAGTATCTCCATATAAATCATACTCAGCGTATAATTCACAGAGATCTAAAGCCAGGCAATGTCCTCCTTGATGATGACATGGAAGCTCGAATTGCGGATTTTGGCCTTGCAAAGGCTGTCCCAGATGCTCATACACATATTACAACATCAAATGTGGCAGGAACTATAGGATACATCGCTCCAGAATATCATCAGACACTGAAGTTCACTGATAAGTGTGATATATACAGCTTCGGGGTGCTGCTAGGCGTGCTAGTTATGGGAAAGCTTCCATCTGATGAGTTCTTCCAGAACACTTCTGAGATGAGTTTAGTGAAATGGATGAGAAATGTCATGACTTCTGAGGATCCAAACAGAGCAATTGATCCAAAGCTGATGGGTAATGGAAATGAGGACCAAATGCTTTTGGTTCTCAAGATTGCCTGCTTTTGTACCCTGGAGAATCCTAAGGAGAGGCCTAATAGTAAGGATGTTAGGTGCATGTTGATGCAGATCAAGCATTAAGTATGTAGTGGATAAATTACAGTAAATAAAAGTTTGTCACGAAACTGAGAGAGTATTCTTGTGTAAGACTGTCCTTGTGTATTCTGTTACATCTCCAATATGAGAGACTGTCCTTGTGTATTTTGTTTCCTCTCTCCAATATGAGAAACTTACATTTAGCTGTATGAAAGTTCTTTGCAGAAGTTCCCTCTGCTATATTATGATACCTTAAAGCATGGTATGAAATGTGAATCGAATTCTTTCCACTAGATGCAGAAACTACTAATTCTCCGGACGCTATTGTCTGTACTCTGTAGTTGGAGATGTGAATGGAATTCTTTCCACTCAGTCCAGAAACTACTAATTCTCCGATATACTAATATGATCAATATAGAAACACTTGTATTCACAAGCAAGAGAGTAGCTAGTGAATTGGTCTATAAAAAACTAAGTACCCCTAGATCATGGAAGATTTTAAACATGAAACAGAAAGCATATCCTTATTCGGTTCATTAGTATGATACAGCAAGCGTTCAGAATCATTCGAAGAGGAAACAGTGTTCTAACCACTAATAGAGTAACAACCAACGAACTTATTTAGGATATCTTGCGAAAACCTGAGCATCTTGTACGCAGAAGACACCAATAACATGATTGCTTGTGCAGGTAATAGCTTTCTAACAACTAAAGGTGTAGAACCAGGATCCTCCATGCTGTGAGCAATAGCCAAAAGCCAGAAGTACCAATCATGAAATTCAAATGTCCTATTAGTTTTACTTCATTCAATAGTCTTAGCAAATTATTGAAATAAGAAAGGCATCCTAGAACCTGAAATTGCAAAAACTAGTGCTTCCATTTTCATTTGAATGTTCTGTATATCCTACAGTGTTGTGTCCGAACTTATCAATAACATTGAATGGATTCAGACCTCATTTTGTTTTATTCCTTTCGGTTTTACATAAGCGCTAAATTAAAAAATGGTGCCTCCTTCCTCTGCAATAAAAATCTGCAATTGTTAATCTTAGAGCAGATTATGCATGCAATTGCAAATATGAAACATTGCCAGACAGGATAATATACCACCAAGTTTCGTCTACAAAACATTGATAAAATACATGGTATAAGATTTACCTTACTTGCTTTTGATCTAGAAATTTCGCAAATTTGCAGTCATCCTGGCCAAATTGCACTTTGTGAAGGAAAGTTAAGTAATTCAATCACAATGCATGACAATAATTTCTAGCACTAAAAACTTCTTCAAAGATTGATAGAAAACTAATATAAAAAATTGTGATTATCTTAAGAAAACAAAAATTTCTTCAGGAGCATTTTCTAAAAGAACTAACATGTGCTACATATGGAGTACCGTAAATTCTAAAAGCACACGTCTAAATCAATATTTTCAACTTAGTCCAACAGCTACAAAAGAAATCATCCAACATCTTGCATGTTTAGAGGAGAAAAGTGGCATTCCTATTTTTAAAAAGATAAACCCCATTTTTGCACTCTACAGACATAACTTTATAATTTCATATCTCGTTCAAGTACCTTAAAAATCTAAAAGTAACTGAGGAAGTATCCTCTCTAGATGAGTTGCTTCGATTTTGACACTGCCCTCAGCTTCAGCAATAGTAGCAGCACGTTGTATAGCCTCTACATCATGGAATCAGATCTCAAAATAAAAAGAATGCACGGGAAAGTTTAGCCAAGTAAATAACATAATTTTCCTTCATTGATGGTCAAACCTGCTACAAAGACTCGAAGGAGTTCAGAGCTCAGCTTCAGTGCATTTGCATTGGCTTTTATCATCAACACAGAAACACACACGTGAGAAGGATAACTCATTGTCCAAGGAACGTATTCCACTTTCAGCTAATATATAACAAACCAGAGGTCCAACACATATAAGAAAATGTAAATACCAGTATAAGAAGCAGTTACTAAAGGTGGGCTAAATGTAGTTCTTGTTAAAGGTTAGATATGTCATTGTTATCAAGAAGGTGATACTCAGAAAAGCTTGCTTGCCACAACCCACATTTCTAGTACATCTAAAGCCATTACAAGAAATGAGAAATGGCAAAACAAAACAGAAATTAAACCTTCTTCATTGTCTTCCCTTTTCTTGCGAGTTATGCTACCTTACTTGTCATGAAGAGACTAACAATGGTAAAATAAAATAGAAAAAAAAGGGAGAAGTATATTAGTTTACTTTTCTGATTGATAAAAGCACAAAGAAATATCTTGCTCAGAAATCCTTGCAACTTGCCATGAGTGACATTTAAACTGAATATTCCTCTAGTAAAAATTTGGGGAATATCCTAACTGGATCCTAGAACAAATGTACTAATTCTTTTCACTAATGTTTAAGTTCGTCTACACCAGGTTACAAGTAAGAGAAATCGAATTTTAGACTGGGAATGTCTCTGTGATACATAAAATAAAGCAAACACGACCTTCACGGAAAGCTATAACGCAAGCTTTCTGGCTTTCTCTTTTCCCTTTTGTTAGGGTAAAAGAACTAAGAGAGTACATTTGGTCTGCAAAACTATCTTCAGCGATGACCTGGGTTGTAGAATTGGAATTAATCTTGTTATAACTTTATTCATGTGCTCTCTATATACCATTGCACATCCATTAAGCACCTGCCCTATCTTTATCATGTCTTACCCCTTTCTTAAGATATGTAATTGGCTTCTGTAATTCCATCATGGCTACCTTGAAGGGGATGTTCCTAAATAAGCTAATTGAATTCTTTTACTTTCTAATTTGTTTATTTCCAAAATATTTAGACAGATCATGCCTTAATCCACATTTTAGAAATCCAAAAATAAACCTAAAAGCAATCTCACTTAAAAAGTCTAAAACCTCCAGAGTGTATTTAACCAATTGAATCAGTATCCAAATTTGAAACCATGATTCTAAAAGTCATCAGAAAAACATGATAATGTTCAACACAGTAGCATACTTGAGCTGAAAACAAATGCAATAGCGTGAATCAGCTTATTTATTAGCAAGTTCTTACCAAAAGTAGGCCGAATTCTCTTTGATGAGCTAGCCCCAACCTACAAACACATTTACAAAATGCTTTCAAGCTCAACAACACACACTTGAACCACACACAATAATTCCAACAAAATTCGCAAACTCAAGCAAAATAATTGAAAAAGTATCAAAAACAACAAATAAATAATGTTAAAATGAAAGGATTGACGAATTCTGCTAACCTCGTTGTCTATATTCTCAGATAATTCATTTTTCCCACGTTCTGCGACAATTATCAAATACGTAAAGACCAAATAAAACCAATAAAATTCAAGCAGAAGAAAAAGTGAAATTGAACCTGCAGCTTTTCTTTTCCAAACAAGCTTGAAGATTTCGTGAACCAAATCCTGTTTAAAGACAAACAAAGCAGTTCTAGATTTTCAGATCAAATACTTTCGTCAGGGAACAAATTTATGGAAATTGATAAGCAGGAAGAAGGAATAATTACAGGATCGAAGGTTTTCTCCTTCTCCATTGAATTGCTCGCTCATTCAAATGAACAATGAATCGCTACAACACTCAAAATATAAAGGAAGGGGCAAAAACAAAAAGATTCTAAGAGTACAAATTTCTTTTTAAGCAGTTATATAAGCCAAGGAGCCCTTATAGCTCAGTGGTAGAGCGTCAGTCTTGTAAACTGAAGGTCCGTAGTTCGATCCTGCGTGAGGGCAATTTCTTTTGTTTTTATGAAAATCTTTTTAAATTTATTCAAATTAGGGATTACATTTCTTTTGGGCTGGGGCAAGTGCACGGATAGCGAATTTAGGGGCATCATTTAAGTAATAGCCAGTTATAGGGGCACCATTTATAAATTTAGCCAATTCAGAATCAAACCTAAATACTAACAAGTAACAAAGACATACACAAGTTTGAGCTATCGATCCCCATTATTTTTTTGGGAAAACTTACCTTATTTTACATGCATACATATCATATCATATATACTAATTTTATTTATACTTTCAAATAATTACATCTTTTACCATTAATTAAGAATTTTCTACTTTATATTAAGAAAAATACATATAGATACATGTATTTTTTATCTCAGATACACTAAAATGGAGAGAGACGAGCGAGATAGGAGGGAGGCGAACGAAATAGTCATGTATCCCAGATAAATGTGAATCACACTAGATACATGTATATGTATGTATCTAGTGTGATTCACAAGTATCAGGATACTAGATACACAGGAGAGTGGTGAGCGAGATTTGTCTATTAATCTTAGATACATGTGAATCAACTTGGATACAGTGTATCTAGAACAAATTACATCTAATTTTGACCTCATGTATCTCGAGATATATGTATTTGGACGTATCTAGACGTACCCAAATCTAGTAAGATTCGTAATATTGCAAATTAGAGTGTATTTAAGTAATTAGACTAGTGGAAAATCGTTAAGTTTCCCTTAATTCTAACGTTTTATTGCCCCCCTTTTGTGAATACCAACAATGACACTAATTTGCTCAATGAATTATGAAGTCCAATCCACTAGACTAACACCAAAGTCCAAATATACCTCGCAATTTATAAAAACTAGCAAAATCACCCAACTCAACTAATTTGCCTAAAATTTACTCTAAAAGAGTAATTATCTCAAATAAATGATACATAATGTATAAATTAGATTTCACATACGAGTTTCTACATATTCTTACGAATATTTTTTCACTTTATTTGAATTTTTTGAAGATTGGAGTTGTGCTTGATTATTGTTTTTGTAAAATAATAATTGGTTGTTTGAATGTATGTTTCATAAAAAAAATAAAAAAAATTTGTATAAAATAGCAAACTATTAATTCAAATTTAATGTTATAACCACAATTTCATTTAATTGTAATCCGTAGCAAACACTTGTCATTCGCCTCTCTCCCCAGAGAATCTCGCTCGCCACTCTCCCTGATCTCGCTCGCCACTCTCCCGCACCTCTCTCACTTTATACAAACACAAATGTATAAATTGTGTGTGTGTGTTTGTTGTATAAAGCGAGAGAAAACTGTATATACAAATACAAATACATATATTTTCATCCTATACACTTATAATTATACAGATCTTCCCCTACCAGTTCTCTTTTGCCTTTCTCTCTTTCTCGCTTTATACAAACACAAATTATACAAATTACAATGTATAATTTGTGTTGTATAAAGCGAGAGAGAGATTTGATATACAAATGTTTTATTTCGATTCAATTGTATACAAATTCAAATTTTATGCAGATATACAAACGCAATCATTGATACATATACATAGTAGTTACATATATACAATTATCTAACCGATATACATATACAATCGATGCACTTTTATACAAACGAATGCCTGTCTGCGATTTATACAAATCTGATGCTCCATAGCAAATATAAAATTTGCTATGGAACGCAATTATGCAAACTATAGCTATAGCATACAAATATGATTTTTATGTTTGCTAAACCTAAAATTTGATTTAGACATGAAACATAATTTAATGCCGTTATTTTTATAAGAATGAAATATTTAAGGTAATTTTTTTTAAAAAAATATAATAAAAGTGGGAAGAAAAGTGAAAACAAAATTTTATATGTTTTCCAAATTTCAAATACAACTTCAAGTTATATTTGACGTGAAAAATTCTCATGAAAAAAAGTAACTCATGGAATGACATTGAGATCTTAATAAAGCTATTTTTTTCCCTCTTCAGATTGTAATTGATCTTAGCAGATCATTTCATCGAAGTAATGAAACTTGCTCTTATCGATCTTTGGGAAGCATAATAAGATGTGTTGGAATTTATTTAAACAACTAAGAAAAATGATATTATTTTATTATATACATCTATATATATATATATATATGTCAGTTCACCAAACAAGTAATTTGGACAAATCATATATACTCCAATCTTGGTCCTTATATTTCTGACATATATATACTAAGAGATGCAAACGATGGGTTATATTATGCTAAAATTAATGCAGTATCAAGCAGTGGATCAGTTATTTTTATAGTGATAAACTGCAAAAATGTCATCAATTAATCCAAAAGGAATTTTTCGGTAACAGATACATAAATCATTAGAAAATGTGATCATTTCTAGTGTGCTTAAATCTTCTCACATTAAAGACGACAACGAATAAGTACAAAACGAAAGAAACGAAAAAATAAATAAATTTCTATTAAGTGAGGGCCACTTAATCTTAAAAAGTTATCATAAGGATCGTTTAGTTAATGGTTAGAAAGTGTTGAATTAATGAGTATCATATTTGGTAACATTTTAGTTGTTAGGTATGAAATTCAGAACATTATAATCAAGTGTGTACGGTAGATAATCAATTTACGATCAAAAGTTATATATAAAAGAATCTATATAATTCATGTAGGCGGTAGAAGATGAAAGAATAACTAAAACACATAAAACTATAGGTGGTAGAAGATGAAAGAATAACTAAAACACATAGAACTAATTATTGCACAATTAATTTTTGCATCACTAATATTTATATAACTAGTAAATTTGGTTGCGGTTCACGCGGTCCTCAGTAACCCTTTTTTAAAAATGATGGACAACTTTTTAATTTTTACTTCAAAATTCTTCTTTTTTTAAAAAAATCAAAATATAATTTTGTATTCATATAAATTACGATTTGAGATCAAGACCTTGTTGTTTGTTAGTAATAACTCATACATATATCAAACGATAAATAATTTAAGCATCAATTATTTTAATAATAATCTTCACCTTTACACTTTAATGTTTTTATTGTTTAGTTATTTGTTAACCATTTTAGTTATATGAATATAACGTCAAACATGACATGAGTATTTTATTTTTTTACCGGGCATCATTTGAAAGGCACAATCTTTCCAAGATAATGGGAGGAACAAAAAATTAAAATATAAAAGACTTCATTCACAATTAAATTTTAGAAAAATGACATAATAAGATGAATATGTCTACTAAAAGAAAACTAAATGAAAAACATTTATAAATACATAAAGAATTTTATCTTTGTCATGTCTAATTGAGTTCCTTGAAACATCATCTAAGTCCAAATTAACTTATTGGAAACACTGAGGAGGACAGGAAATGGAAATAATATAAATTTAAACACCCCTAACATTTAAACAAAATAAAAAGAAAATTTATGGTTGCAATAGTTAATGAACTCTTAAGTAGTACCGTCTTTCTTTTTCTTAATCTGTAATAATTTTTGTGTTTCTAATTAAGCTGTATTTAAATAAATTTATTAAAGAGAGTAATTTGAGTTTTTAAAATATGTTGAAGGAACAAAATTAAAGGAAGAAAAATACTTTATCTTTTTTTATTAGTTATCAACATTATTAAAATGATTGTCCCAAAAATATTTATCATTAGAAAAATCAAATTAAAATCAATTTATTTTTTATTTTCCCCTTAAAATCAATTATTTAGTAAAAAATTCTTCTTGCTTATGATTTCTTGAATTTGTAAAAGAGAAATTTGACAATTAATATGGGATGAATAGAATAAACAATATCAACAATAAGATTATTAGACAACTCACCTTAGGCATTTTTATTAAAATAAAGGAAATGAAAGAAAAAAACAAAACAAAATGAAGATCATCATATATTAAAAATATAATTGAAAATGAACCCTTATATAAATTTGATTACAAAATATTTTTTAAAAAATCATATAAATAATAGGTTAAATAATATATTTTTATTTATCTAAGTTATCCAGTATTTTATTTTTGTGCAAACCTTGTCTAATTAAATGTTATAGTTAATCACGCATTTTTGTATGTTCATCCATATTAATTGTCAAATTTCTCTTTTACAAATTCAAGAAATCATAAGAAAGAAGAATTTTTACCCTTTTTGAACATTTTTGAACATAAGCAAATTGTTACAATATTATATAGGAAATTTTAATTTTAATTGTCATTGAAACGAATGATGGAACAATATAAAAAAAATGCTAATATTTGTAAATTTTAATTTGACAACTCTTGTCTAATTAAATGTTATAGTTAATATGTTTACCTTTTTGAACATTTTTACCCTTTTAACTTTAATACCTTTTAACTAAAAAATGGAAAAAAGAACAGTTTATTTTAAAATAAAAAAAATATTACAGATTTTTTAAATTTCTGGCCAAATTTTCTGGCCATTTAGCATTACCCATTTCATAATTAATCATAAACATATATGAAATTGATAAATTAAGAATTGAATGACATTGAAACGAATGGTGGAACAATATATATAAAAAAAAGACATACTAATAGAAAAGAAAATAAGGTAAACAATGCATACTTCTCCCAATCGATTTTGCTTGACATAACTTCGTAGTCTTCGTTAGACTCCCAAATTTTCAAAACAATAAAATTAACGACTCAAAATTCTAATTACCACTAATATTGTATTTCAAAAGGAAAACATCAAAAATTGTGTTTCAACATAAATTTGACAAAAATATTTCAGTTGATTTTGCTTTTATGACTATTTTAATTTTTGTTTCATTCTTTTTCTCTAACACCAACTTTTACTCTCAAAACGGACAAAAAGGCAAATGAAAAAAAAGAGGAAAAATTTCACGAAATATCGATTCTCTTTTTTTGTCAAACCTGATGTTAATAGAGAAAAAAAGAACAATCAAGAAAATCAATCACCTCTATTTCAAAATTATGCAACTATACATATAGTCAAGAAATCTTTAGGAAAAAGAGGAAAAAGTTTACCGAATGTCGAAAGTTGATCTCTTATCTGTCAAACACCTAATGTTAGAAGAAGAAAAAAAGAACAATCAAGAAAATAAATCACTTCTATTTCATAATCATGCAAATAACATATAATTAAAAAAATCATATAAATAATATTCCACAAATTATCAAATTGTAAGACTAAACATATAGTCAAGAAATCACTAAGAAAAAGAGGAAAAAGTTTATCGAATATCGATAGTTGATGTCTTATTTTGTCAAACACCTGATGTTAGAAAAAGAAAAAAAGAACAATAAAGAAAATCAATCACTTCTATTTCATAATCATGCAAATAACATATAATAAAAAAAATCATATAAATAATACTCCACAAATTACCAAATTTTAAGACTCAAAATTCAAGCATTCAAAAGTAGTAGCCAGTAGGATGCTTGAAAGATATTCATTATTGGTTGTGATGTGAAAAAACAGTGATTCTAACTATTTATCATTAATTTTCTTGAGTTAAATTTGCAGAGAAATAAATACACAATAATTACCTATCATTATTGATTGTTATGGCTCTTCACATTCTTCTTAAATTCTCCATTTAACTACAATATGTCACATCATATATAAATTATCTATTCTCTTTAATTACCCACTTTCATTTTGACCCTTAGTCTTCATCCGTTTATTGTTACAATATTATATAGGAGATTTAAATTTTAATTATTAAGGAAAATCAAAATAATCAAATTAACGGAATGGTTTTAGAGAAAAATGAGAAGGGAAAGTTTTTTTAAAAGGAAAAAATAAATTTAGGTCATAGAGAGGTGCCACATCAACTTATATATATCTAACTTTATATTATATATAGATATAGATCAAAAATAAAATTTTGAAAAGTGTACTTCATGGATAATTATTCATTGTAAAAAGTTATATAATAAAGAGAAAAATATTTAAAATATGTTGTCATTTTATAATTAAAATAAGGTTAAAAAAAGAGAGAGAATAAATAAATAAATTTATTAAGAGTAGAAATTAGAGAGGTGTGAGTTATGAATAATTACTTGACATGTGATGAGTCTTTGTTGTAATGTTTATCAATTAATAAAATATTTATTTGTAATAAATTAAGTAATTCACTTTTACAATAAAATAATTAATTTAAATATGAAAAAAAAAGAAGCCAAAATAAGGAGAAAAAAAATAAATGTAAATGGAGGCCATAGACAGGTGTCACATCACCTAGCCTATGTTTCTCCTTATATTATATATAGATTCTAACCAATAACTAAACGATCTCTTAATTTCCCCCGGGAGACCATACGTAAGCACTTACGCAAATATGATTATTCCAAATATGGACACAAATAAAGCTTGATCATTAACCCAAACTAAACCACCTTTTAATGGAATTAATTAAGTTAAGGGGTTGGTGTTATTCCTTGTTATACTGGAGTATTAAAAATGGATATGTTGTTAATTAATAAAATTTCACAATTTCTCCCACTTAATTGGAATTTGTGTTGTGAAAAAATTGGGTGGCTGACATGTGCTCACCTTTCCAAACAGCTTTTTTCCATTTTTTATAATAATTATTTCTTAGTATTAATTAATTAGAGTAATAATTAAGAGCGGAAATAAGTAGGAAACTCCAACAATTCCTTCACGGGTAGCTCTAGGGTTTGTCGGTTAATTATAAGCTCCTCTAAACAATTATCATGGTAAACTAGCTAGAGATCTAGATTTATAATTATAATTAATCTTGATAATAAGATCAACATCAATCTTTTTCTCTTATCCTCTCTCAATGCCCAGCATGTGATTTTAATTCCTTAATAATGATAATAAACAATTAGATGTACAGATGTTGATCTATAGATAATTTATTTTAATTAGCAAATCTCATGAGCTAGCTAGGCATGAAGATTTAACACACTAGCATACGCAAATTTTGTCATTAAGAGCCAAATAGCTCCATCTTTTTTTGTTTTATTATATAGTATGTTTTTGTTTAATTGGGATGCACTAAGTTTTAAGAGTATAAAGATTTTTTAATCTGATAATTTTAAACTAAAAATATATATAGTATATTAAAAGTACTTTTTGTATTTTTTATTTTAAATATTTCATGATAATATTCAGATGAGAGTCATCTCACGAAAGGTAAAATGAGGATATTTTTCATAAGAATACAACAGGAATATTAGAGTGTTACGTTAAATATAAAAAAAAAGGGTATTCTCTTTTAATTAAAGATACTGAAATGAAAAGATATTTATATACATCGAAATACGGAGGAAGTACTATTTTTAAAATCTTTTTTATCTGGCCAGATACAGAATTCTTTTTGGCATTTTTAAAATGTACAAAACAGAAAAAAAAAATTGTCTGTATCGTGATGGAGAAAAATTAAAGAAAAAGGGAAAGAGCAGACATTCGTTGCGTGTGTTTTGAGATTCGACATAGAAGAGTATATATATTAAATAAATTTTATACACTTTCTGCGCCAAACATGTTATTAATCATGTTAAAGTGTGAAATTAACCTTGTTTTAGCCAGGTCAAATGGTAAAATTGTTTGTATGTCCATAGTTTATAGATTCAAACTATGAAAATAATTACTAATATATGTATTAAGGTGAGTTAATATCTCATATGGTCGCTCAACTAATACTTCTTTTAACAGAAAGTCACTCAACTTTCATTTATAACCTCAGAGTCACTCAACTATGAATTTTTCTTATAGAAAGTTACTCAACTAATAGTTTTTTCATAGAAACTCACTCAACTATGAATATTTTATCTACAAAGTCACTCTATTATTGATATTTCATTTAGAAAGTCACCCAACCAATTTAAAAGATTTATTGATTAAATTTTATTGAAATACAATTTTATTTTTTTAAAACATAATAAGATGCTCGTTTTAATTATCTTATTAAATTTTATTGAAACATAATTTTTGTTTTAAACTAATTTCTTAAAAAATAATAATAATCTCATTTTAATTATTTTTTAAAATTTATTGAAACACAATTAATATTTAAAACTAATTTCTTAACAAATAGTAAGATACTCATTTTAATTATTTTATTTAATTTAGTTGAAAGAAAAATTTATTAAAAACAGTTCTTTTTATATATATAAAAAAATTATTGTGCTGCCAGGCACCAGCACTAGTATCGGTGGATGCAATGCAATGTAATGCATCATTTTCTATTAAAAAAAATCCTACTGTGTAAACCTTATTATTTTTGTATTAGATTCACAATAGTTATTATTTCTATAAAAAAAATAGTTTAGAATAAAAAAATATGTTTTCAACAAAATTTAATAAAATAATTAAAATGAATATTTTTTTATTTTTTTAAATAATTTAAAACGTATTTCAACAAAATTTAAAAAAATAATTAAAATGTGTGTTTTCTTATTATTATTTTCTTAAAATAGTTTAAAACAAAATTTGTGTTTCAACAAAATTTAATAAAATAATTAAATGAGCATCTTATTTTTTTTATAAAAAAAAAGTTTAAAAAGAGTTGTATTTCAATAAAATTTAATGAAAAAATTATTTAAATTGGTTGGGTGACTTTCTACATGAAATATCAATAATTGAGTGACTTTGTAGGTAAAATATTCATAGTTGAATGACTTTGAGGTTATAAAAAAAGTTGAGTAATTTCTGTGAAAAGAAGTATTAATTGAGTGACCATTTGAGATATTAACTCGTATTAAGGTAGAGTACGGTTTATCATTCACTCGACTTTGCATGAATACGAGGATGATTTGTACATCAACTTCCCTTTTTTCTAATAGAAATATCATTATTGCGGAAAATGACCATTTTTGCATGTTTCACGCTGCATCTATATATTAAAGAATTCTTCCCTTTTCCTTTTATTGCATTTTATAAGTACTAATATTGGTCACTAATTTTCCATTAACAATAAAATATGGTTACTTGAAAAATCATTAGTTAGAACTTTTTTTTCTTTTTTGTTGACGTACTTCAAGAAGAATGACCATATATAAATATTTTATATAACACTAATTGAAAGGACATCATTAATTAGTTTGAAAACAAATATATATATATATATATATATATATATATATATATATATTCAAAATCATATGAATTCATATTTAAATGAGGCACAAACTATATCGTATGAACACTTGTTGGTTGGGCGGGGAGGGTGGAGGGGGGGGGGGGATGGTGATCGTCTTTTAAACATATTGTAATAATTTCTTTTGCTTTTCTTGCTACCAAATCAAAGTATAGTTCCAAAAGACATAAAGAATGCTTAAGAAATTAAAAAGGAGCCATCTCCAAATTAAATGTTCAAATGTATAACTTATAAGCCGTAAACTATGCTTTTCAAAATAAAACATACGTAAGCTTTCGAGCATTACCCACGATGACAATATTTAAAAGACATTTTATAAGTATATACAAATGAAGGCAGTGAAATAAAACGCAGTAGGACAGTAGTAGCAAATAGCAATGACAGTGATCATAATTCATAAACAGCAATTAATGTAGTGATGAGAACACTAATACAAAATCATATATCCACGACGATTCAGTGAACATGCATATAGAAGTTGCTTTCAAATTTCAATATTATAATTAGCTGAATATAAGTAGTGTAATTAACGTGACGTTGAAACAATATTAACCTGCCAAACTCTAATTTCCCCATCTAAGCTTCCACTAAACACAGAAAGAATCCCATCATTATTTCCATTTTCATCTTCATCCCATGCTGCTGTAATCGACTTCACTGGTTTACAATGTCCTTCAAGAACTATAGAACAAAAATATCCACATTCATTATTATTACTATTCTTTTCCCAAATCCTCACGCTTCTATCAGACGACCCACTTATTAAAACGCCATGGAAATAATTCAAACACAAAATCGCACCGTTATGCCCTTTTAATAACCACGTAGCCAACATATAATCAACACAATGTTCCTCCTTTTTCCATACTACAATTTTTTCATCGCATCCTCCTGAAAATAAAATTGTTCCGTCGTTATTCAAAGACATAGCGTTCACTGATGACTTATGTTTTCTCAACGTTGTAACCAAACTATGCTTATTTTTTTCTCTACGCCAAACTTTTATTTCCCCGTCCGCTGAAGCGGTATAAACGACGCCGTTTTGAGAAACAACAACAGCGTTAATAGCATCAACGTGACCTAAAACCGATTCTAAGCAAGAAAAATCGGACATTTTCCAAATTTTGAGGGTTTTATCCCATGAAGCTGAATACATTAATCCATCATTAACAGCTAATCCTGAAACAGTATCTGCATGTTGGATCCATAATTTTTGCTTGTGACGTCTAATTTGGACGTAATTTTTTGGCAAAATGCCACGTAGGATGCGATCTTTTAACTTCGGAAGCGTTGAGAGTAGATGATGATGTTTTTTTGAGGAGGGTTTGAATTGCCAAATCCTAATTTTGCAATCTTGATGAGCTGTGAGGATTTTTGTTTTGGTAAAGGCAATTGATTTCACTATACCAAAAGATGAACTAGTGAACGTGTCGATAAGTTCATAAGTTTTTAAATCGATTGCTACGATTTCGTTGAGAGACGCAGCGTATAAAATGTTGTTGTGAATGGCTAGATTTGAAATTTGTGGGGTTAAGGTCTTGAAAGTGGCTATGCAATAAGAATTGGGAGAAATATTAACAAAGGTGTCAATACTGCAATTAGAGCTAGTATTTTCTTCATATGTTGTTGAAGTAGTGCTTTGTTTTTCTGAATTTGAATCTTCATAATAATGGCTATTATTGCAAAACCATGTTGACACCTCCATTTTTTTCTCTCTCAATTAAATGAATGGAGAAGTGTTTGGTTTAATGGGGGTATTTGAAGGATGAAGAAAACAGTAATGTGGAATAAAAAATGCATGCAAAAGGACAAAGGGAATTAAAATTGACGTTTGGCTTTTAATTTGGTGTTTAATAATATGTTATGCCAGAAATCAAATCGTGACTTTATAGTGGAGCAATATTAGTCATGTTAAAGTGAGTTGGTTGGTCCAAGTGTTGTTCAATGAAAATTTTCACATTTTTTTTAATTTATTAACAAAAACCTAGTCTAATATTATGCTAATATTTCATATTTGGTCGCCTATAGGCTATAGCTAGGGTCGCCGCTCTATTGTGTCAATTTGATTATTGGTTTGAATATGTTTAAATTATTAACTTTTTGTATTAACAGTATAGTATAGTAAATTTAAGATCAAGGTGACATGCAACAACATATATATATATATATATATATATGCACTAATAATTATAAGTCTAGAGTAAACTATGTATAGATACAATCATATATTGGCGGATGCAGTTCTCTTACGCTTAATTTATTTTATAACTTGAAAATATTTATTTTATAAGTTTACATTTTCAACGTGAATTATAAATTTATGTATATTCACTATGATTACGATAAATATTTAAGTATGATTATATATATATAAGAAAATTCAAATGTTATATATAAGTTCAATGCTAATTGCTAAGAACCTTAACAAGTTGAATCCATCGATTTTAAAATCTCAATCCATATTTGAATATTACAAGTTATATTGTCATGTAAAATCAGTTGGTTGACTATTTGAAGTTTCACATTATTGATATTGAAGGTTCGATTCCTTACCTTATAATATTTTCACATTTGTTTGACTATATATATTAACACGAATAACCAAACGTAATAGCAAAATTATTATTTTTAAAAAAGAGTGAAAGAGCTAGGAAGGGAGCCTTGAGTGAGAGTCAAGATAGGGATACTTCATAGACACTTAAAAGAAAGATAAAAAATAAATCATGAAATGCCTGTTAATTAAATAAACTATATAGTATTAAAATATATGAAAAAAGAACAAAGATCGTCTTAAAGAGGCATCCGGCAGTGATATGCTGCAGAATTAAAAATTAAAATAATTAATAAGGAATAGCTTTTTTGTAGCGCACGTGCTGTGTTTAGTGGAAACAATGGAATTTGTCTCATAACGCTCACCACTACGTTATCGTCGTAAACAACTTCGTTATCTCTTGTGTATTCTAGATAAAAATAAAATTAATATATAGATATATTATTTTTTTTAGATCTCATTAATCAATTATACTAAGTATAAGTATATTATTGTTCAGTAACATAGTAGTACTAAGAATTTGATGAGATTTGTTCAAAAAGATACTGCACCGGCAGATATTTTTTCTGTTGACACTAAACTGTAAATTAAAGTCAAATCAGAGATTAATTTTTCTTCCGTGAGGTGACTCTGTATGTCAATTAATTACTTAATTAATGTCAAACACATTTTGAACTTTGAAGCTAATAGAAGGAGGACATGCGCCCTTACATCATTTGACAAATTAACAACTTTCGGTTCTACAAACATAATCATTTGTTAAGAATTTAAAATAGTACAACTTTGACTTAAACAATGTGTTTTTAGTTGAAAATTCTTATTAAGTGAATCTTTTTTCTTGTGTTTGCAAGACACCTGAAAAATTTGTTTAATCTCATCCTTGGTCTCAAATTTTCGTCTCAAAAATATGAAAAGAGATCAAATAATAACAATGGAGAAATATTTTTTTTTTAAATTGCATTAAAGGAGGTCCACTCACCACAACTTGTGGTGTGATCAATAGGTCACAACTACACCTTTCTTTTCATATTACTTGGCTCATGTTGATCTGACTCACCTCTTAAGAAAGTTCTAATTAAAGGTATATTTTACTAAACTAACCTTATTAATGATGTTTTGAAACTCTTACTGCTGTTTTTATATAGTACTAAGCAGTGGAGTAGGCAGAAAATTCGTGAAGGGTGTTGGGTTGATCTGACTCACCTCTTAAGAAAGTTCTAATTAAAGGTATATTTTACTAAACTAACCTTATTAATGATGTTTTGAAACTCTTACTGCTGTTTTTATATAGTACTAAGCAGTGGAGTAGGCAGAAAATTCGTGAAGGGTGTTGGGTTGATCTGACTCACCTCTTAAGAAAGTTCTAATTAAAGGTATATTTTACTAAACTAACCTTATTAATGATGTTTTGAAACTCTTACTGCTGTTTTTATATAGTACTAAGCAGTGGAGTAGGCAGAAAATTCGTGAAGGGTGTTGGGTTGATCTGACTCACCTCTTAAGAAAGTTCTAATTAAAGGTATATTTTACTAAACTAACCTTATTAATGATGTTTTGAAACTCTTACTGCTGTTTTTATATAGTACTAAGCAGTGGAGTAGGCAGAAA
>JAJONR010009217.1:0-28871 GCA_029582245.1 Solanum etuberosum
TTTTTGTCACGCCCCGAGGCTACCCCCAGGATGCGGACACGGGACCTAGGATCACGAGTGATCCCAAGCTAACCCTGCTGGCATATCATAAGCATACTAAAAGATTACTGAATAAAATATACTATGCGAAAGCTTAAAACCATAATTAACTGAAAGTGGGGAATACCCAATACTAATCTGATTATATAAAAGACTATGAGTTTAATAACAACTGAATGATCAACTCAAATCTAAAGTTCAATCTAACTATGTCTGAAATAAGCCTCTAACTGACAAGAGATGCTGGGACATGTCCCCAACTAACTCTAGCAAAATTGAAACTAAAAGACTGAAAATGAAAAGATAACATGTCAATCGTTCTCGAAGAATGAAGACTCACCACTGATGCTGCTGAACTGGAGATCGGAAATCGATCTATGCGTGATCTGAATGCTGAGGGCCTGAACCTACATCACGAGAAGATGTAGCGCAGAGTATGCGTCAGTACTTGAAAGGTACTGAGCATGCAGGATAAAATAAAGCTGAATAAAGCATATAACTGAACAAAGCAAAGATATAATCTGAACATGATAGAAATACTGAGTACTGATCTAACTGAATGCAATGACCAAGTACATGACATGCTGAGACTGAATACTGATCTGTAATTGATAACCTAGTCAATGCACTAGAATCTGACTTTGGGAGCTACTAATAACCGACATAAAACCACATGAGCTAAATGTGGAGTCCGATGAATACGCCCCATCGAGAGGACCCAATATACTCTGTCAGAGGTATAGAGGCATGACTGGCGTGATCACTAAAATGTAATGCCCTCAGAGGGGACTTATAAACCTACGGGGAACGTAGTTCTGGGACTATAAGGGTATGCTGAACCCTAGTCCAACTCGGTGTTAAGTCTACTCCCAACTGATTATGTAAATAACACATTATGCCTGAATTTCTGTAATACTAGATAGCTCAAAGTACTGACATGCTAACTGAAAATGCAACATTAATGTACTGATAATGAAACATTCGTAATTGGAGCATGTATAACTGAATAAACTGACCTAGCATGTGTAATTCATGAACTAAACAAATCTACACAACTAGGGTTCTGAATTTCATGCAAGAACTGAAGCAACAACATGATAATCTGATTTGGATCATTCTAACAGCTAAAACCCAACAATTTCTAACATTTAAGAAACCCTAGGTCTGGATAATATCAAGGGAATCAAGATTCTGACTGAAATCTATGGACCTAATGGGCGAAAAGAACCCACTAGTGAAATCCCACATACCTGGTGACGAAATTCACGGAGAAATCTTTCAATTTTGGGGCTGGAACCGAAGAAAACTTGATGCGTTCTTAGAAGGGTTTGGGTCGCCTCTTTTCTCCTCTTTTGTTCTAGATTTGATGAATTTTTGGTAAATAAAGGTTTTGGGTATGTCTGACTAAGTTATTAGACTTATTGTGAGTAAAACAACATAGTTTAGATGTAAAACGACGAAGTTTAAGTGCCCAACACATAGGAAAAAGACCTAAATGACCCTAACTTAAAAGCTGCCGAAGGCCACCCACGGAGGGACCTACGGGCCGTAAGTCAACCTACCAACCGTAGGTAGGGGTCGTCGGTCAAGTCTCCTCGACAAGGCTTCACTAAAACGAGCATAACTTTTTACTCGGAGATGGGATTTTAGCAAACTCGGTGGCGTTGGAAAGATGATTCAATTATCTTTCATTTCATAGGTCATGAGCCACCTAATTCCTTTTGTACTAAGAGTTATGACCGTTTGAAGTTGACCCATCAGCAATTTCCCTCTAACTAACAGCTGACCCTCACCTACGGTCCGTAGGTCCAACCACAGACCGTACTGGTCGACCGTGGGTGGGATCAAAAACCATAAATATTTGGTCCTCAACGACGGACCCCATCTACGGACCGTGTGTCAGACCACGGACCGTCGGTGGCTTTCCGTGGTTCTTGCACTAGGTCTGGAAAGCTGTAATTTCTTCTATTTTCTCAAATCCGAGGTGTTACACTTTTAGTATTTCAAGTTTTCAAATATATAATTTGCTTAAAATGATTCACGTTTGCGGTACGTCGAATTAAAAAAAAAAAGACCAAGAAGGAGACAAAGAGAAGACTAAGGGCTCGTTTGGCCATGGATATGGAATCATGAGATAAAGTTGAAGTTTTGTTTGGACATATGACTTGGACTTTTTTATGTGGTATGTTTTTTCATAAACATAAAAACCCCATAAGTTGTAAAATTATTAAAACTGTCCCAATTCTTTATACAATCTTACCAAATAAGCAAAAGCTTATAAAATCGCATAATATACTATCACAAAGATATTCTAAAAATATACAACATTTATTGATCAAACTTTAATTCAATAAAAAAAATGGATGAAGCAAGTACCCCTTAGACTATGACTGAAATCCTAGAGACACACCTTAACTAAACTAAGGTCCTATTGCTCCTGAACCCATTTATTTTTTGTAATCTTGTACACCTCTTTGGCTTACGTGACATCCAAACAGCTCCTACATGCCTAAACTACGTGGAGTCACGGAGTGTGCCACGTAAGCCAAAAAGATATATAAAGTTACAAAATAAATGAGTTCAGGGGTAATAAGACTTTAGTTTAGTTAAGGTGTCTCTCTGAGATTTCGATTACAGTCTAGGAGGTACTTGTGCCTTATTCCTGAAAAATAAATTTGAACATAAGTTGTAGTGTATTAATCTTTAATATAATCCTCCCACATAGTATTTGACAATCTTCTCATGTTGAACTTGCATTTCTCGATCATATGACCGAAAAGACGAACCAACGTTGTTACTTTAAGCCATTTGTTAGTCAATTTGGTTGGTAAATAAATTTGAAAAAAAAAATGAATTTGGTGAATATAAATAGTGAAGTAGGAATTGCTTTGAAGTAATAATAAATTTTATATTGGTGAGAGTAATTATTATATGAGATTTAAATACTTTAAAAAGTAATGATATGAATTATAAATTTTATTTACGTAAGAAATAAATGGTTAAGCTAATATAAATGTGAAATTATTTTTACAAAATATAAACTTTATTTGTAAAATCCCAAATCATTAGCTTGAAATCACAAGTCCAACCGCCGATTTCGCAGAGTTGCTTTACTACTACTGACCTCCATTGTTGGTTCTGGCAATCTTCTGATGAATTGAATTGGAAGAAGAATGAAGATAGTGACGTACAACGTGAACGGTTTAAGGCCACGCATACAGCAGTACGGTTCACTTCTCAAATTGTTGGATTCACTCGATGCTGATATTATCTGTTTTCAGGAGACTAAGTTGTCGAAGCATGATCTTCGAGCCGATTTGGTTCGTGCTGAAGGTTATGAGTCTTTCTTCTCGTGTTGCACTCGTACTTCTGATCGTGGACGCTCTTCTGGATATTCCGGTAAGTTTCATGTTTAATATCTCCTTTTCTTTTTCACATTTGTGTTAGGGCTTGTGTTTGCAATTTGAAAAAAAAAACTATTTTTTTAAGGGTGAGTTTTGGATAGCCTTTAAAAAAGTGCTTAAAGTTTAATAAAGAAATGGACTTTGGGTCTAAGGCTATCCCAAAAGCTTTCTGGGGAGGATGGATTATCCAACACCATATAAGGAGCTATGTGGGAGGATCCAACACCCTGCACAGTGCACACCCAAGAGGACAAATATAAGGTGGTGGGATGAGCCCGACTCTGATACCATGATTAAAAAATGGATTTTGGGTCTAATTCAACATCAAAAGCTTGATTATGAGGTGAGGAGAGGATTTTCCAACATATAAGGAGACCAAACACCCATCACGATGTGGGAGAAATAACACCCTGCATGCCTAAGACCAGATATCTGGAGCTAAGTTGCTCGGACTCTCCATGTTGCCGCACCAGTGTCGGATCCTCCAAAAATGCACTACTTTTGAAGGGTTTGACATGCACCTGATGTCATTTTTGAAGAGTTTGACCAACATAGATTTGGAGCGTGTACAATATAAGGTGTGGCCCGACATTGGGTAAATAATGAATTGGGATAAACCTGAGACTCTGATAACATGACAAAGAAGTGGACTTTGAGCCCTAACTAAACCTCAAAAACTAGCTCATGAGAGAAGAATTGTTCAGGTTCATACAATGAGACCAAACACCCATCCACAACCCATGTGGAAGTATCAACACCCCTTCACAAGTCCTAGACACCAACTTCAGGTAAACAATGAATTTAGATATGCCTGATCCAGATACCATGATAAAGAAGTGAACTTTGTGCTTTATTAAATATCAAAAGCTAGCTCATGAGAGGAGGATTGTCCAAGGAGACCAAACACGAATCAACAATTTTTTTTATCGAATACTGGAATGAAATATGCCCGAAAGAAGTGGAGAGTTATCGAGTATTGGAGCGGAATATGAATTAGAGGGGAACATATATAGAGGATTGATACAAGTGGCCTAGGTTGAGGTGGAGGGCCTGAGCGAGAATTTTCACTAAGGGGATTCAAGTATAAAGAATTAAATACACGAAGAAATCAAGGAGATTCAACATCTATTTTATATACATATAAATAATTGTGATGTTGTATACAACATTCAGCCTCCCTTCTTGAGGTGTAGTTGATTGTTTGATAGGTACTCTAAATTTGCATTATTCCATTCTGTGTCAATCTCAGCTGAGTTAATTTTTTCAATGAATTGTAGCTGAACTGATCTTAACCGATAGGGAAACTTTGGACTAGCTCAATTACAGGGTGCATATGGTATGGACGAGCAGCTCATTTTTGATAAATTTGCAGCAACTGAAAATAACCTGACACTAGAAAATGATTTCATCTGAGAACATTTTCGTCATACCTACAACACCCTGCATCTCTCTCTGTTTTCGTTGTCTTTAGGATTATAAAAGCTTCTTTGCATGGAGGGCAACTGTTAAGGTTGTAAATGGAAGGGCTGATCAGATTCCTTAATCATTTTGTAGTGTCAAATTAAATTTCCTCTGTCCCTTAATTCTCTGAATGTATCAAAGCTGGAAATTATTTTTTGCCTTTTTATTTTTTTCTCCCTAAAGAACTCGTTGAGTGCTGTTGAAGTTGATGAAACATAGAGAGTCTTAAGTCTTATGGATTGGAAAGAAAATAATAAAATCTTGTGGATTGTGGATAATGTGTGATCAACAAGGATAAGCTATGCTTGGTGAAGCTTAAGGAATATTTTTGTTGTATAATTTTTGACATTTCTCTTAAGACTTGGTATGTCTGAAGTAGGACAATGTAGCTAATGAAACAAACGATCGATTTTATGTCTATTTGTCCAGGTGTTGCTACCTTTTGTCGTGTAAGATCTGCATTCATGAGCAATGAAGTAGCTCTGCCGATTTCTGCAGAAGAAGGCTTCACTGGTCTCCTCGCAACATCTAAAGGATATGAACCTAGAAAGGAGAAGTGCCCTTCAATAGCAGAAGGCCTCGAGTGCTTTTCTAGAGATGAGCTTCTTAAAGTTGATAGTGAGGGACGTTGTCTGATCACTGATCATGGTCATTTTGGTGAGTACATGCTATCCACGAAAACGACAGGGATGTCTGATTCTTAATAGTAATATAAATCACAGTCTAAAGTTTTTTTTCCGAGCCTTGTCCTTCTCTTTTTTCAACTCGCTATGTGATATAACTCTTCAATTTTCTTTAAAAACTTTTCCTTAATGTTTTGTTGCACATTCAAGTATCTTATTTCCTACCATAGTTTGGTGATTGGCAAATGTTTTCTTCTTGCAGTTCTATTCAATTTATATGGGCCCAGAGCTGTTCAAGATGACTCTGAAAGAATCCAATTTAAGCTCACATTTTTTAAGATGTTAGAGGTAATCAATTCCCACTTCGGTTTTCAAATTATGAGAACCTGAGAATTCAAAATTATGAGAACCTGAGAAATGATATTTTCTCCTATTTTCAAATATGAGATTAGCTTTTGCTTTATTGATGAGGATGTCTTGCACCAAATATCTCAAGCATCCTGTATTCTTATGCGTTGTGTTTGTTTTCTTTATTGGTCATAAGTTCACTACAGAGGTTCATTTGAAGTTTTAGTTGCACCAAATCTTAACACAGATTATTGGAATGAATGGGACCCAAATAGAGCAGAAAAGATATGGACAATTCATATAGACAATCCCAACTAATTTGGGATCAGAGTGTATTTGATCTAAATGTTAACATAGAAAAGATTGCTGTCACACACAACATTAAATATAGTGGGTGCAAAGGCTTAGAAAATGGATCTGAGTACTTCGGAAATCCTATTTGGACAATGTTGTGGGAATCCAATGTAGTTGCCTCATTGTTGTCATTTACCTAGGGATCAAAATCTCGACCACGGCATGACTGTGGCTTTGGAAAGTATCTGTGTTATCTGGGATGTAAATTGACAATTCTTTAGGTGGGAGAAGGTTGTTGTTGAACACTCTTTTTTGATATTTGTAGTTGTTCTAGTCTTTTAGGGTGTAATGGCTGAAGGATTGAATATAAATGGATGTAGTATATGATGAAGGATGTTTGGAATCCGGGGAGCTAGTATCATGCTTCAATTGCTTGCTTGCTACATGGTACATTAGTTTTGTAGGTTGGTTTAGTAACTTTTCGGAAAAGAAGATGAATCGTAGCAGAAATTAGGAAGACTCCTACTGCAAGATGAAGAATCTTTTTGGGATTTCAGTTTTAGGAGGAACTTTCTAGACTGAGAAGTGTCGTAGTTCCAAAATCTAGTTGAGCTACTTCACAAACAAGGAACACCACAGAATAGCCAGGACGTATGGAGGTTGGAGGGGGAGAGGGGCAATGGATTGTTTTCTGTTTGGTCATTCTATGAGAAACTCCTTGTTAGGAAAGAGGTTGCATTTCAACATAGATTGGTTTGGATTCCAAAGGTACTGAGAAAGATGTGTTTCTTCCATTCACTTCTAAGAAGAGGAGTGATATTGTCGGTAGAGTATCAAAGGAAGAGGAAGGTTACGTACATTAGTTGGTGTTTTATGTGTAAAAGCTCGAGTGAAGACGTCGACCATCTCCTCCTTCATTGTCAGGTAGCCTCGAGGTCATGGTGAGAATCCTGTTGGTTTGGACTATCTTGAGTTATGCTAGACACGGTGAAAGAGTTAATGTTCAGTTGGAATTGCGATAGATGGAAGAGGAAACGCAGGGCATAGAATGTTGCTCCACTAGCTCTTATGTGGGTCGTTTGGAGAGAAAAAACTAGGTGAGCTTTTGAAGATGTTGAGATGAACTTTATACAATTGAGGAATAATCTCTCCCTTTTTTGGTGCACCTGTGAGGTTCCTTTGTGTATAGAAGATTGAATGTTTTTTGTAGAGAACCTATCTTTTTTGTAGGTTTTCTACTCTTTTCTATACTAACTGTATATGGGCGTTTAGAGTCCATACGTCAATAAAGATATTACTTCATCAAAAAAAAAAAAAAAAAAGACATGACTAATTCCTCAAGGATGACTTGGTCATTCTTCTAGAGCTCTTATCGTTTTTGTGGCATCTTGAGCCCTCTTGGTGATAGAAAGGTGGCTATGGTTGGTCTCCTTTGGTGTGTTTGTTTACTTAAATTTCTCCTTTTTTTTAAAGAGAAGGATTGGAAAAATCAAGTTACCTATTATATTTTTTATAAAGAGACATGCTTTACGGCCGCTTATTTATGGTTGTTTAATGCTACTTCAGTGACCTGTACTTCTCTTTCTATTTTGTTAACCAATTATTTCTGCTATTTACACATACGTGCTATCTTTTCATGGATATTATGTCTATTACCATATTTCTTCATTGACTGCAGAAATTGCCTGTTATGTACATTGTAAACCTGCATTTCTGAACTTCACACTCTTTGCTTCATACTAGTAATCTTTATGTAGAGAAGATGGGAGTGCCTCATGCATCAAGGAAGGAGGATTATTATTGTAGGTGACCTCAATATTGCTCCTGCTGCCATAGATCGGTGCGACGCAGAACCTGATTTTGAGAAGAACGTGTAAGCTGTTTCCTGAAAGTTTTTATATGCAATAACAGTTACCAGTTTCAAAAAAAGTATTTTTTATATGCACTATATAAATTAATTCTTTTGTATCATCTTTTAAGAAAACAATTCTGCTTAGTAAATGGTTAATTTTCCCTGCGTTGCAGGTTCAGACAATGGTTTAGATCATTGCTAGTGCAAAATGGAGGGCGTCTCCTTGATATTTTTAGAGCAAAGCATCCTGATAGGTTTCTCTCTTTCTATTTATGTTTACTTTTGTAATTTCTTAATCCTCACTACACGGCTAAGGGGAAAAGGGAGGAAATAATGCCCGATGTTAATTCCTATCTATCTTAATCATTCACTGCACATTTTTTCTAAAAAAGACGCATATGGGACGAGTTTTTCTTTGATTCTCAAGGTCAATTAAGAAGTAAGAATATTCATCTTGATTTCCTTTAAATTTTGTATTTCTTGTCATCTTATTTTATGAACCTTTTGTCGACTTACTTCATCTAGTATTTTGCTACAGAAAAGGAGCCTATACTTGCTGGTCACAGAGTACAGGAGCCGAGGAATTTAATTATGGTTCTAGGATTGATCACATACTTAGTGCCAGATCATGCTTGCATGGTGGGGAAATTCAGGAAGGGCATGACTTTGTTACTTGCAATGTTGCAGAGTGTGACATATTGATGCAATTTCAAAGGTGGAAACCTGGAAATACGCCAAGGTAAACATTTAGCTATTCATAATATGGAAATTACATGATTGTGTTCTGTAATTATAGACAAGTGAGGATAGTTCTGAAAGAGATAATAATTTTACTTAGCAGCTCGATGTCAGTATACCTTAGTTTGATCAGATTACCTGGATGCTTTGCTGCGATGGAGAGTAATGTGCTCTCTTAAATCTGTCATGTTACAGTTTCTGTTTGATCTGTTATAATGATTATAGCAAGTAAATTCCAGCTAGTACCCTTAGTTATCACTCTCGTTTCCCGTGAAATATTTAGTGCAAAAGAGAATCTCTGGCAGTATCAGATGAGTTAATCACATACATGATATTGGCCAACTTATATTGGGTTTTCAATTGTTCATTATTGTTCATGTTAGCAACTTTTGTCACTCATGGTTGTCTGATAACATGGTGATTGAGGATCTGGCAATCACAATTTAGATATCTACACTCCACAGGTGGAAAGGAGGGAGGAGCATCAAATTAGAAGGTTCTGATCATGTTCCAGTTTACATGAGTTTAGTAGAAATTCCTGAAGTATTGCAGCATAGCACCCCACCATTATCTACCAGATATCATCCCCAGGTCTTCGGGAGTCAAACTCTTGGTGAGAGTTTAGTCAAGTTACATTAAAATATCAATTTTCTTGGAGACGCTATTGTGTTTGTTTAACTGGAACTTTTCTGATATAGATGTCTGCTCACACAATTCGCAATCACTTTATATCAAGTTTGATGTTATTTGTTCCAAAATTAATTTCCAGAATGTTATAGAAATCTTTTTCCGTTTTGCGTGATGTGCAAATAAAAAGTATTGGTTTAATATTGATGGGAGTAGGTAGCAATCAAGCAGCAAACAATCTCTTGCAGCTAAAGCTGTTCTCTTCTTCTTTGGGCTTGTGAGTTGTAACTAAGCGTTGGTAGGAGCGGCGGGATGATGATGAGTATATAAATCAATAAAGACCAAAAAAGAATGCTGTTATTTGGAGGAATTTAGTTAACTGACAGCTAGTTGTTCATGCTAGTTGCCTAGTGGATCAAATCAATCTCTTATTTCTTCTCCAAGTTTAAATCAATTCAAAACAGAAAGAGTAGAAGAGAAATCAAGTCACTTAGATTTTCTTTCTCTCTCCCTCATTCTAAAATAAAATTTATTCATTTAGCAAGCTGTTAGTCTCAATTGCATTTTGTCTCCCGGAAGAGAGGTCATCATGATATTGAAAACTAGAGGAAAGTCCTGGGAATTTTACTTGAGAAAAAATAATCTAACTTATATCTTCTATTATGCCAAAGGCTTTTAAATATATAGAAGTCGGTTATTGCAACCAAAAGGATCATGCATGATTGCCAATAAAGTGATACGGGGGGTTTGTGATGTACATATTACATTACTATGACTGATGTTCCATCTTTTGTCAAGTATAACTAGTTGAGTTTATCCACCACCTAGTTGAGTTTATTCATCAGTCATATAAAGGGTGCCCTCTTGACCATCGTGTAAGCACTAATAAATTATGTTCAGTCTGGTTTTTGTAAATATGGCGCAGCATTGCGCTCTGTGTTCAGTTTATCACATTGTAGTTTGTCTTTTGAATTTCCTTCTCAAAAGTGCAGTGTCAATGTTCACGAGAAGGCAAACAACTGAGCAAGTTATTTCAGAGGAAAGTGAAAGCCCTCAGATTCCAAGTCAGGAAGACTTTCTCTCAACTCCAGAGAAATATGATAGTAGAGCTGCTCAGATTTCGGTGCTTGGCTCTCAAAGCAACGCTAATATTCTTCCCTGCATTGCGACCAAGAAGAAAGCGAGGCTTGGTCAGGGGTCTCAGCTGACACTTAACTCATTCTTCCAGAAACGCACACATAGAAGTGAGACTTCTAGCAGCAGCTTTGCTGATTCTAAACTTTGTCAGACAGACATCTCTTATTCTCGGATTGAGCCTGATGGAGTGCCTTCTGCTGCTGATGAAAGTGGCGCTTCAAAGGATTGCAGATCAAGTGCAATTGACAATAATCAACATAAGTGCCTGCTAGATGCATGCGACTCAGATAAAGAGAAGAGGAAAGTGGCATTACAGGAGTGGCAAAGGATTCAGCAATTGATGCAGAATAGTGTACCTCTTTGTAAGGGCCATCAAGAACCTTGTGTTCCTCGAGTCGTTAAAAAAGCAGGGCCCAATTTGGGCCGCAGATTTTATGCCTGTGCTCGAGCTGAGGTATGCTCCATTGTTAATGGATTGAGTTTAATACTTGGAAGCAATGGCGTAAGATATTTAGACATACCAATTTAAGTTCTCTTTTTTATGAAGTAGTTGTTTCATTTCTGGAATCAAGAAGATGAAAGTTACAAAAGTAATCAGTTGTTATCTCCATTACATTGTTTCACAGTTCAGGCCCAGAGAGCTAACCAAAAATATACAGAAGAACAAAAAGTCGAGGGATTAAGCTAGATTGAGTGAGCTGATAAATCTAGGAGGATAACAACACTATTTACAGGGGGTGGGGTGTTCCGGCTAAAAAGATGCAAAAGGCATTTAGATTTCAGAAGGTTGTTTGGAGTTGAAAAGCCATAAAAACATGTTTGATTCCTTTCTTGCCATAGACACCAAAAGATACAGGCTGGGATCATCTTTCAGAATTTCCCCATTGCCCTGTCAACTTTCCATTTACAACACCCTTCCAATAGCATCCTATACCCTAAGGTGGAGCCCAACTTAATCCAAAGATTGATCAGAACATATCCACATACTTTCAGCCACTGGATAGTGTAGGAATAAATGATTGATGAACTCTTGAGTTGTGCAAACACAAGTAGCATCTATTGATCAATTGGAAGTTCCTTTTACAGAGATTGTCTTGAGTTAAACAGGCTCCTTTGAGAGCTATTTCTCGGCAGCTTTGTCTTCCAAATAAGCTTCCAAGACTCAATGATTGCATTTGTTCACTAAGGTGTTTGTAGCCTATGTTGCTCGGACTCTTCAAAAATACCACCGGGTGAGTGTTGGATTTTCCAAAAGTAGTGCATTTTTGAGGATCCGACACGGATGCGACACCAACTTTGAAGAGTCTGACTAACATAATTTGTAGCCTGCATTGATAGTATAATAACGGAATATCAGGGTTCAGGAGAGATACAATGGCCATGGAGAACTATGTTGCTCGAACTCTCCAAAACTGTTGCTGCACCCGTGTCGGATACTCCAAAAATGCATTACTTTTGGAGTATTTGAGACACCCGTTGATATTTTTGAAGAGTCCGAGCAACATAGATGGAGAATGATTTGGAAATCAAGGCTCCCCCAGAAGTGGCTTGTTGCACATGAATTGCAGCATGAGGCTTGTTTAATGCAGGACAACTTACAAAGAAGAGGGATCTGCATCTGCGACACTTGTTATAAAAATGTGTCTCATTTACTTTTGCTTTGTTACTGTAATTGGTAGTTGTGGTGCTAATTCCAAATCCTTTTGGGGTACAATGTGAAATGCCAAATTCAGTGAGAGGCGCACTGGAATGTTGGGAGGGGTAAAAAGTTAAGGACATTAAAAGGTCTTGTGTAATCCTTCCATTCATCTTTGGAATGTGTGAGTAGAACAAAATCTTTGATGTTTGGAGGAAAGTGGAAGACTGCGCTGCTTGTAATATGGGACTTCTGCTGTCTTTTGGTTTCTAGTGTAAATAATATAATATACATAATCTGGGTACTCTTATGAACTTTTAGGACTCTGTTTTACTTAGCTACAAGAGTTCCAGTGTTATTTAATGCACTCTCATCAATTGTCAAGATACTAATTATTATTATTATTGTTGCGTTCTCTGGGTAGTATTTAATATAGTTATTTGTCTACTTATCAAAATGAAATGGATGATGAGCACCCAAGGGTGTGGCCTAGTGGTCAATAAAGTGGGTTGAGCACTGAGGTCTCAGGTTGACAAAACACTAGGTGATTTTTTCCCATCTGTTCTAGCCTTGGTGGGAGGTGTCAGGTATCCTGTGGAATTAGTTGAGGTGACGCAAGCTGGCCCGGACACCACGGTTATCAAAAAAAAAAATGAAGTGGATGGCGGGTTTTATTGTTGTTGTAATTTTCGCGTTTATCTCTGTCGGAAGATACTATGGAGCTGAATGTGAAATTTGCATCTCTTTCTAATTTGTTTGACTTCATATCATCTTGGGGTTTAGCGACCACGTTTTTGACATCCTAGAGTCATTGTATTATTTGCAAAGAGAATGAGTGGTAATCTCAAGTTTCAACTCTCATGAGGTCTTTTCATGTAGCATCCTATGAATGGTGTAATTTATGTCTAATAGGATTTGCGCATGTATCCTTCTATTTTCCTGAATTTGTTTTTACAAAATCCACATTCTCTATCTCAGGGACCTTCATCAAATCCTGAAGCAAATTGCGGTTACTTCAAATGGGCTGCTGTTTTAAAATCCAAGGGAAAAGGAAAATGAAGTCTCTACTGCATATATTCACCTACGTGATAATGAGAGTTCAGGTTAGCAAATTGCAGTTACTTCAAATGGGCTGCTGTTTCAAAATAGATTCAGTTTCTTTTTTTTGTGTGTCGTTATTAGCTGAAATTATCTTACATAATTTAGATGTTTATTTGGACGAGAGAGTTTTTCTTTTCTTTTTGCTATTGTATTCTTTGACATAATTACTTTTCAATTAATCATCTTCTTTCACAACTTCACATTTCATGCATGCGGGGGTATGAATTTCACATATGGAGTTTTTGGTTGATTATTGAGCCTTCTAGTATTAATTTAATTGCCTGGAATTCTTAGCGTATCAAATAAGTGAAAAGATGGATGATGTCTAACTGTCATACATATTATCATGTCCAAGATTTTAGAAGGAAATCATTCGTGACCTTTACAGAATTTTTATATGTTACTAGAATTACCAATTTTGGAAGCAAAACCGTTCGTGGCATTAAGTTGGTCATTTTTAGGTTCCTAAGTATATTTTCCATTCTTTTAAGATATTGATTTAGTTTGAGAAGTGTTCATAAAACTAAGCTTCTTTTAAGATATTGATTTGGTTTGAGATGTGTTCATAAAATTAAGCTTTCTGGTGAATTTGGTAGCTAGTTTCAAGCTAGAAGGATGTTGATTAGTTAGACATGATTAATTTTCTGAATTTACATATGCAAATCTTAATAACATACAACTTGCAACAACAAAATTTACCCAAGTACGAGCATATTATCTATTTCATGTCATATAAACTGTATGTAGTTAAGGTTTGCATAGTGCATGTTTTAGTTGCATGCATTATTATATTTTCTTCCCTACATATAAAAGGAAAACTCGGGTAATTGTTTGTTTTTGTAAAGAAAAATAGTAGTTGCCTGTGGCATTGCGTAGAATAGCTAGTTTGCTGTCAGATTTTGATCCAAGTTGAGTTGTATTCTCTAGCCTCCTAGTTCTATCTATCTATCTATCTATATATATATATATATATATATACTCCCTCTGTTTCAATTTATTTTTCTTTATTTCTTAAAACCAGACAATCAAATTGAAACGGAGGGAGTATATATGAAACAAAGATAAGGCAAATTCTCCTTTCCCAATTTTTTTCCTGTATATCTTATTTGTAGTATTTCTTAAGACATTAGAAAATCTTTATCCGAATATCGTGATATAGCAAAGTTCTTTTCTTATTTCACAGAACTTAGCATCAATAATTAATGCCACAAAGGAGTGGTTTTGAAATATAATAGAACTTTCATCATTTGAACTAGTAGTTAGTTACAAAACATTTGAAGGAAACACTGAACCTATGACTTCATTCAACTAAACACATCAGAAACATCACAAACCATGAAAACACATGATGTTTATTATCAATGGCCTCAGCAACTACTTAAATTGGAACCTGCAATGTATAAGAAAATGAAATATTCAGCTGAAGAGCTTCAATAAATCATAAGGGGCAAAGGAAATGGAATACACATCAATTATCCTCATAACCAAAGACCAATAAAACAAAAACTTTTTTGTACTGAGCAAAAGTGTTCAATTTACTCCTTCATAAAACATTCTATTAATTGGTAGTATAAGAAGTAATATAAGAGGTGGAGTAACACTTAATCAAATGAAAATATATACTAATATAGTTAGACTTGAGCAGAAGATTTAGTGTAGAGTTAGAGTTGAATACCTGACTTGTCTGGCCACTTTCTTTTTCTTTCTCATGGTTACAATTTTGTGTTCCCATTCTGCAATCATCCTGAAAAGCCGTAGCGGTTTCCGAGTTGATGACATAATATATATTATGGATATTCCAATAATGAGTCCACAACCGTAACCCATCAGAACCGCTTCCCAACTTATCTCAAAGCCAGAATCTCCTTCTTGATCATCTAGTGCGGATGGAGTCGTTGATTGTGGTACATGACCACAACCACCACAATCTTTTGAAATTGGAAAGCCTCGCAATTCATCATTCCCTTCAAATGAACTGCTTTCAAATGTAGCAAACTGGTTTCCACTAGGGATGCACCCAACGAGATGATTGTGAGAGACACTTAGGAATTCTAGAAATGTCAGAGATACAAGTTGCACTGGGATCTCTCCACCAAGTTTGTTAAATGAGAGATAGCGCTGATACAATTCCAAGTGATGTTGGTATATGGCCTTCCAAATTATTATGAGATAGGTTCCGCACAACTAGTGAAGTGAGATCTCCTATAACACTTGGAATGTTACCTTCAAATCTGTTGCTTGAAAGATCAATGGTTCTGTACATCGAAAAAATTCTAACAAGTTCCATGCTCATTCCTTTTGATGAAATTGTTATGGAATCTTCGTAGTAGACATCTCCAATATACCTTCGGGTTTTCATGTTTTTATCAACTTTCTTCATGGCTTGAAAATTCTCGAAAAGATGTGTTGGTAAATCCCCATGAAATTCATTGAATGAGATATCTATAATTCGAAGTTGAGGAAACAATCTTTTAGTCTTTGAGGTTCTAATGAGACCATGCAATTTATTTGATCTCAAGCTTAAAACCTTCAAGTTTGGTAGAGTTCCCAACCACATTGGAAATGTGTCATTGAACTCATTGTTTCCTAAATCAAGAACTTCCAATAGCTTGCTATTGATCAAAGAACGTGGGATTTTCCCCTCTAACTTATTTCCACGCAAATTAAAGCTTCTGAGTGGATTTCCAACACTAAAGTTTGTTTGAATTGTCCCACTAAGATTATTGTGGCGCAAATCTAAAACCTTGATTGTGCTCATGTTACCAAAACAAGGTGGGATTGCTCCATTCAAACTATTACTTCCCAAATCTAGAACTCTCAGAAATTCTAGATTGCAAATAGTCGAAGGGATATGTCCGCTAAGGTTATTATGTGACATGAAGAAGTTCTCTATAGAACTTGGTGGAATAGGTACTGACCCTTGCAGCAAATTGGAGCGCAAATCCAAGTCATGAAGAAAGTCTAACGAATTAGACTTGACTTGATCCTCGTCGGCCCATGTGAAACTATTATATGAAAGATTAAGCGTGTCAAGTCCATTCAAGTTTGAAAACATGCTAAAATTTAGACCGTCACTGAAACTGTTTGATGAAAGGCTAAGAAACATCAGGTCCTCCTGGTTTAGGAGTCCATTCAAATTGTTTGATAACAAAGAGAGTAACTGTAGGCTTTGAAATCCACTAACATCAGAAGGAATGGGACCTGTTAGGAAATTGGATGAAAGATCAAGTGATTTGAGCTGTGTCCAATTTTTGTTCAATAATCGAACATGCCCAAAAAAGGTACTCATGGGTTCAGGTACTTTTGTAAAACTCACACCATAGAGATATAAATCCTTCAGAGATGCACTGCTATTCCATTTGGTTACTGGAAAGCTAACTCTGAGTTGAGAATTCACTGATAAATCAAGGAATCTCAAGTTTAGAAGGTGGAAAACTCTTTCAGGTAATATCCCATATAATTGTGTGCCTGGAAGATGCAAAGTTGTTAAATAAGAAGAGAAATTTGTAGGAATGGTTGAAGAGATGCCCACATTGGAAAGGTCAAGCTCTCTTAATTGGGTCAAGTTCTTAAGAAGCTGTCCACGTTTGTGCGATCCAAGTGTTAAACCAGTTGAGTAACCGTGGATATGAAGAGAACGTAATTTAGAAAGATTAGAAATCTCAGAAGGGATTTGACCTGTGAACGTTGAATCCGACAGGTCAAGATACACCAATCTAGAAAACCCACCGAAATTAGGTGAAATGTGTGAGCCAGAGAAATCATTCATAGATAAGTCTAGCCTTTTGAGAGTAGAGAGTTGGAAGATGCTACTGTTGGAAGAGAACTTGCCTTGTAGTTGTCGTCTCATCACAGTGAACTCCATCCCATGAGCAACAATCCACACTCGTATTCCATGAAAGTGTCTTTGGAGAAAGACCTTGACAGTCCGCAAACATAGAAGCAATAGGGTTGATGGTAAACATCTTCTTGAATTCTAGAAGAGCAAGAGCTTGATCGTTGGGACACAAATGAGGCAAACATGAAGAGAAACCAAGTCGAAAAAGGTAAACATATAACATAAACAGTGAGAGTTTTTCAATATTATCTCCCATCTCTACAATGAAAGATCAGAAGTGGAAATCAATTAAGTTGTGTGTTTAAGACAGTTTGTATACACAACCATAATCTTATACAGGTGTATACAATAAGACAAATTTGTCAAGCTTGAGTGTTGCATTAGTCAAATCCAAAAAAGAGTGAAGAAAATATAATAAGTTGCACATTGTTCATGTAAAAGATATATAAAGACTACACATTATGCATCAGTCAAAAAGCATTTGCTGGAAATATATTATTAATTCCTTCATTAGAAAGAACCATATACTTTAATATAACAAGCTTAGAGATGTCAATTATTATATCTTTCACCTTTATCTCTCAATTAACAACTATTTCTTCTCTTTCCTAGCACTATCATTCACTTTTCTTGAACTTCCCTCTCCTCCTCAGGGTGCAGATTTTTTTGTTATTTTTGGTCTGAAAGATCAAACTTGTATTAAGATGGTACAAGGAAGTTGTTGATGAAGTTACAGGGATACAACATGTTAGCGACCACGTCTATTCTAGAGTTTGAGCTACAAGGATCCTGACTAATGCTACTAGGATTAAGGGAAGAACTATGTAGGGGGTAAGAGTTATAGTGTGGAGGATTACAAAAGTGTTGGTTACAAGTAGCTTGTTATCTGAAACAGTCTTGTCCATGGTTCTAGTTTTTGACACTCCTCCCTGATCCGCGCGTAGAGTTTCCATCACAATAAAGGATGGTTTTTGAAAGATTTGTATCCCATTGTTGTTCATAGTTGAAGCCAAAACTAGCAAGCTGATCTGCTACTGCATTTTGTTCCCTATACACATGTTCTACTATTGGTTTAAGCATTAGGGTGCAATTTGATATTTATTTTACTGTAGCCAAAAATAATTAAACTATATTTAGTAGCAAGAAAGTTGTATAACTTTGTATAGTATCTTAGGAAGTCACTGAATTGTTTTTATAATTAAAACAGTCAGTCTGCTTTTTCCAAGTATCATGTAGGCACTAGTTTTAATCATACACAAGAAGGTGTTGTAGCCGTTTGTAACTTTATACGATACTTAGATAAAATTGAATGACTTTTGTGTTATAAAATTTAGTTTAGCCACTAGAACTTTATAGATACTTAAGTAGAGTAAACAACTTTTTTCGTTTCGAAAAATAGTTTAATAATGTTAACGCACGAAAGATGAATGACCATATGTGATTTAGATCCATATGAGTTTGTTTATAAAGATTTATATTTTCAGATGTGAAAATTTATAAAACATCTACTATATAGAATGTATAATATCGATATAAAGAATAAAATCATAATTGAAAATGAAATCAAGTAAATATATTTAACTAATGAGATAAAGAAATTTACCATAATTTACGAATTTACCTACACAACTTCATTAATGATTATTGTAAAAAAAAAATAATCTATTTTGCGGTGATGTGGTTTAAAGAATTTCATTAATGATTATTGTAAAAAAAAAAAAATCTATTTTGCGGTGATGTGGTTTAAAAAAATTCTTTTTTTAAAATGTTACTTAAGAAAAATAATATAGTATCACTTACATAGATTATACAAATATCTTTGTAGCATTAGAAAACTAAAATTGTTAAGTGACGAAGAAAAAAATATTTATAACTAGATGTTAATAGTCGTGAAATGGATTAAAAAGCTTGTAGTAAAATAATTTTTTGAAAATTTATAAAGTTTAATAAGATATTTTAAGAATGCGAAAAGTGCGAGCATATTACCTAGTAAAAGTAATATAAGATGAGATATTTAGAAATTTCTTAAATATTTATAAATATTTTACCATGAGCCCAATTATTAGTGTATACATTAATTTGACTTCTTTTCATGAACAAAAAAATTTCGTCTAGATTTTGAAACCAAGGCGTTGAAATTCAGAGATAATGAGCATAACTCTCTACCTATTTCCAGTTAAGTAATATATCTAGTTTCGATCAAGATGATGAACCTGACCATCTTATCTATTTTCATATAAGTAATATATCTAGTTCCGAATAAGATGATGAACTCGATTATCTACGTACTTATTTCCACTTAAGTATTTATATTTAGTTTTGCTTCGCATAGTGACAAAAATAAGAACTTTCAATTCTAAAAGAAAATTTGACTTAAAAAATATAACACAAGCGACTCCGCTGGGGATCGAACCCAGAATCTCTGGTTTCGTAGACCAGCGCCTTATCCATTGGGCCACGGAGTCATTTTGACATTTAAAAATGAAAAATAACAGTTTAACATCTATTAGCAAGATTCCAATGATAATTCCTCCTCCCTTTTTTGATTTCTCATCTGACATTTGATTTTCTCTCGGTTAGTTTGGATTCACGTTGTGTAAGGCCTATCTAAGGGGAGGGAATGTATTTTCTAACTGAACATTCTTTATACCCAGGCTTTTAGCTCGAGACCTCTGGTTTAGATTGGAGCAATCATAGCTATCCTACCACAACCTTTATTAGTGATTCAACGATAATTCCTTCTTCTTTCTTTTTTGGTTTCTCATCTATTTGATTTTTGAATTGGATCCCGATTAATTTGAATTCACATCGTATAACACTTATTTAAGAAGGGAAGTGTTTTCTAACAAAATCTTTTTTCATACCCAAAATTTCAACTGGAGACCTCTGGTTAAATTTAAAGCGATTCTATTCATCCTACTACAACCCTTGTCGGTGATTCCAACGATGCTTGAACTCCATTGACTCAAGCAGCCACAAAAATCAAACAATACTTTCTTCAATATATATTTTAACCTCCATTGTCCTTATATTTAATTACTTCCCTAGAGTTGTTTTTGTATTAAAAATGTCCAAGTAAATCATCAGTAATTAGCTTATTGTAACACTAAATATAGACAACAAATGTATAATGCACTTAAATTTTCGATTTTTAGAGATATAATATGTAGTGAGGGCTAAGGGCTATAGTCTATAGAATAACAAGAAATATCTATACACATAATTTTCTCAGCAATAAATTACATGTGTTTTTTTTTTTTAGTTTCTTTACATTATTGGTGTTAATTTAGAGAAATACTATAAATTCCTTAAACGAATTACTCTTAGCCCTTAACCCAACTAGCACATTCTTGAATGGGAAACTTGCGTGAATGTACATTTCGGTTCTGAAAAGTCAAAAATATTTATTTCACGCAGAAAATGCTTATTTAAAAAAGTTAAGGTGTTTGACTATGTTTTTTTACGATAAAACACAAGAGTTCTTGAGTAGTCGCCTGACCTTGACCGACGTCGCCTATTCAATGTGTTCAGGCTTTGGTTGATGTCGTCAGGCCTATGCGCGTGGTACGCTCGTGCTGCCTACGTAGACTCGTATACCACTCGATATGTCACTAGGCTTTAGGATCGCACCCGACATCCCAAAAAACTTATGATAGCGACATCGTTATTGGGCCCTTGACATGTCATTAGGCATGAGAAATGAACTCAACGTCACAAAAAACCTCGCAATGAGACATTGTTATTGGACAACTTATTGATCGGCATAGAACATATAGTTCAACACTTAGTGGCAAAATAGTACATTTCATGTACGATGTTATTCTCGGTACTTATTTTTTTAACACTTAATGGGTTTTTTCCTTTCAAGGAAGTAAGCAATACATAAACCTCGCTTTTGAAAAGTTAAAAATGATTGGATTTGAGGTTGGGGGATGAATCGAAGCGACAAAGGGCTGAATCTCAGTGGATCGTGCCAGCAAGGTCACTCTGCCACTTACAATACCCCTTTTCGTATTTAAGTCATCTGCAAAGGATTTTACCCACCGCTCGTTGGAAATTGAACTTCAAGGTGGTCACTGCGACGCTTCCGTCGTGACGACTTACGCGACGCGCGTGCCCTTGGAGGCCATAGGCCCCTACTGCGGGTCGGCAAGTGAACGGCAGGCGCATGCATTGCTTCTAGCCCGGATTCTGACTTAAAGGCGTTCAGTCATAATCCAGCACACGGTAGCTTCGCGCCACTAGCTTTTCAATCAAGCGAGATGACCAATTGTATGAATCAACAGTTCCGTACTAGGTTGAATTACTATTGCGACACTTTCATCAATAGGGTAATACTAACCTGTCTCATAACGATCTAAACCCAACTCACGTTCCCTTTTGGTGGGTGAAAAATCCAACACTTGGTGAATTCTGCTTCACAATGATAGGAAGAGCCGACATCGAAGGATAAAAAAGCAACGTCGCTTCTCTTTTGCATGTGGATTAGCTGATGTCTGACATTCTGCTAAAATGCACGATTACCACGAAAACATTCACAAACCTCGGGCATTGAATTCTTGACATTTTCCAGAAACTACCTTGCTTCTAGTTCTTCGACTTCACTTTCAGCAACAACAATTGCAGCATCTCCATTATCACCTTTAAAATGTAGAGAGATTGTTAGATGACTTCATGAGCCAACTCCACAACTCCCAGATCCACGAAGACTTAGATTTGCATTAGAGTTGTGCAACAAAGAAAGGCAAAGAAACAAGGGGGAAAAGGACCTCTTACGAACAGGAGGCGCAACTCTCAAAGAGTAGGAGTTTGGCATTTGATGTTAAGAAAGAGAAAGTACGCATACAAAACCATTGCTGTTAGAATATGATTACATATAAGAACTACTCCACAATGTCTACCTACTGTATCAGCCACATTCTTTTTATCTAAAGATGGTACCCAGTCTTACCAGTATAGTCAAGAAGAAGCTGTCTTGCGATTCTGTGAGCATGGATATGACAACTATCCTGTAATTTCTTTAGCACAAACCACCTTGTCAGTCTGAGAGGACAAACACTAGTGCTGAAGAATTTATAATATCCTGGAAACTTGAGGCGAGTAGAAATATAATTCCAGTCATGTAATCCCTGAGTCGCCAGATCGATTGCCTCATCTATTGATTCCAACAAAACACTGACAGTGGATTCAGTTATCCTCCCGTCATCGAATGTTGACCAGTAAGCCTTACGAGTAGCTGTAGCAAAACCAAATGCAAATAAATGAAGCGGGGCTATGCAAAATCATGTAAAGGCATTAAGAATGGAAGACAAAAGGAGAAAAGATATTTGGATAAGATGGAATTGCATGCTTACTCCTACTAGCAAAGGAAAATAGAGGCACTAGTTTTTAATGAAGTATTGAAATGTTACCAAGACGGGGTGCAGAGATACAGTAAAGAAGATAGATGTTTTAGAAGCAAATTTCTGCATGATGTAAGCGCACGGTATCCCCTACTAATCGGGTCCTGATGTAAAAAATGGTCAAAATAGTCAAGGTTCAGCTTACTAGAGAACTTCAATTCCTTATATTCCTTGGATTTTAGAGGAGAATAACATGCAGGTCTTTCATAGGAACAGACCGAAAATATTTCAAGTTTAACTTACAAAATAAGGGCCCTAGTTCATGATCAATGTACAACATTATAACCTATCAATCAAATAGATGAGAAAAGCAATATCTAATATGCAACACTTACAAAAGAAAGCAAGGGGGAAGCTGAAAGCCCAGATTGGAAATGCAGGTGACAGACACCAGAAAGGTTGTAAAAGCAAACTATAGACCAACTAGTCCCGATGCAGTTACTGACCTTTCAGAAAGCATACTCTCATAGTCTTCATATCATCTATTTCTAGATAGCCATGATTGGTGGTACAGGGAGGCCAAATTGTGTCTTCACAGACATCTTTTATGCATGTGGCATAACCTCCAACAGTAATCCAATCAAAAGGATTATTGCTTCCACTACAGATTCTGGAAAACTCTTCAGCTTTTCTCAATAGCCGATGCTTTGCATAATTGACCATGGTTTTCTGAAACAAATTGTACTATAGGCAGGATGGCTCTCACAACAAAAAGACCACATCTCAAATATGGATATACAAGCTGTGGTTGAGTACACCGGGTATGTTTCTTAGTAATTTACAGCATTCTTGATGTCACTCCGACAATAGTGTCGGACATCAACTAATCCACGTGCAAAAGAGAAGCACAATCAGTGTCTTGCAAAGTTAGTCTACCCAAGTACAATTCACTAATATGGTCAGAGCATAACGGGATGCATCTCTTATTCAAATTCTCATGTATAGCACCCATTCCTGGAACCCACTTACTTCGATCAAACGGATCCAAATTAAGAAGATTCTGAAGTAACCTAATTCGGTAGACAATAGTATCTCTTCTGTCACAAAAATGAGCAGCACAACAGTAAGAGGGCTCATCAGAAGCTAATCTAATCAATGCCATCCCCAGAGAACCATCCACGGGATTTGGATCAATGAGATCATTATCTCCCATCATTTTGACTTCCCTTTCTGTGGGAAAATACATTTCTTCGACCCCATCAACATCAGAAACTTTCAGATCCTTGGTGTAATGTCTGATTGCTTCCTTCTTTGAGGATTCATGCTTCTCTGCTAAAGTCAAGATGCACGAGAATCTTAAATGATAAGATACTATAATCTTCAACTTTCTGAAGTTGTGGCAGCAGCAAAAGAAATCAAGCCACCTTCTCCCAATACCAGCATACCACTTGATGATATCAGCATCTTCAAGAACCATAAGTAAATTAATCGGCCTAGGACGGCCCATATGATTTGTAAATCCAATCAGTTTGACTGCCTTCCTAACAATTTCTAAGGGCGCCTCGACTTTCATGCATAACTTTGTCAGATCTGCCACCGTCTGATCAGAGTATTTCCGTTCCTCTTCTTCCTCTGCTATCTTTACTTGTTCCTCTAACATCCTTTTCGTTTTGATGGGATTTAAGTACCTGTCAACTTGCTCTTGAAAGTTGTCATAAGCATCTACGAGTTCACGGGGCAGTTGATCTCTGATCCTTTTCAAAGAAAGGAAGTCACCAGCTGAGAGCATCCGGTGCCATTCCCAACGATCATCGACAGATTCCAAAAAGTCTTGCATTACCTCTTCAGCCCAAGAATCAAAGATTTGGTTGACTTCACTCTCAACCTGGAAATCAGTTTTGAAACTATTGGCCCGCTTCATTTTCTTAAATACATGACTGAATATCTTCATTCCCAATTTCTTCCTATTACTCTCTTTAGCATTTCTCAACTCCAAAGCTCTAACTTCTTTCTGCCGGAGGTACTTCTTCCTCGCCCTAATCGCCTTTTGTGACATTGGTGGGTGCAAGACAGACGGCTTAACTGCCTGAAGCTCCATCCCCAAAAATTCTATCTTCTCAGAAGTAGCACTATGAATAACAGTCTTAACCTTATCAATACCGAATTCCATATCTCTCTCAAGAATCTGCACAAGCCTACTCTTCAAATCCAAAGTCATCATCTTTGTCCCCGACGTGATAACCAATATCTCATCCAAATACCTAACTGCATATATCTTCAATGGCTTATAGAAAGCATTCCTCTGATATCCCTCAGCAAGGTCATTAGCATCAACTCTCGGATTCTCCCGACTCGTTTTAAGCCTTAGTTCTTGAATCTCCTTATCGAAACTATTAAAGTAAATGTTAATCAAAATTGAACTTAACCCACATTCTTGAGGAAACCCTCTACCTAAACAACAACCACCCAATTGAATACTCACTATTTCAGACTCAAATAACACTTTTATCAAACCAATCAATGCCTCATCACTAATTTTCTCTTCCATAACCCTACACAACCTATCAACATGCTTATTTTCAAATTTTGCAGTATTCAAACAAACAGTAAACCACCAACTGGGGTTCTCAACAGAGTTCTTAAGGTAACGAATAGCGGTATGTCTTCCCATATTAACACGTCCACCATAACAAAATGTCACAAATCTATCATCATACATAGATTCAAGAACCATTCTTATAGCTTCAATAACTACTTTAAGCTTCAAATTAGGAAGCACAAGTGGTTTACCTTTAACTGAAGATGGAGGGATGGTAAAGCAGCAAACTTTGACATCAAATTGGTTTGTAGAGAGGTGAAAGGAGAGTTCTTGAAGTGAGAAAAAATGAGTTGAGACAGAATCAAGAGTGAGGGTATTCTTGTCATTTGGTTTGAGATTGTGGCAAGCTGTGAGGAGGAAAGAGGGTAAAGCGACAACGTTTTGGAGGAGGTTGTGAAACTTGCCATGGTGATACTGAGAGAAGACGAGGTTCTTGATGTCTGATTGAGAAAGGATTTTTGTGGGGTTTTGGTAAAGGGGTGAAGATGAAGAAGAAAGGGTTGAAAGGTGGAGTTTTGGAAGTGAGAAAAGTGTAATCTTGGAAGTAAAGTGCAGTATGGTTCTTCTGACAGTCAAGAGCATGGCTTCAATTAGAAGGGGTTGTTTGGGGTGGTGGTTGCCGACTTTATCCGACAAGAACGAGTGGTCGGAGATCTGTACTGCCGGAGTTTACTCCGACCTCGTTCAAGCGTTTTCCGTCATCGATGACAGAGCCGGTAAGATGAGGAAAAATTTAAACTCAAAAACATAAGTCAAACAGAATCAAATTAATTCCAAATTACTCCCACGTTATCCACAATTGACTTGACGTAGGAATTAAGAAATAAAAAAGGAAAAAAGATCTGATATACTCTTAATTTTGTTAATGATGTTCGGAAAGTGATTCATATATATTCTTAATGTTATATAATTAACTCACATATACCATTTTCCTCTATCGGAAGTGACAGAAATAATTTTAAATTAATTTTATTAATTTTTTTATTAAAAAATAATCCATGTAGGGATTTTATCCTTTTCACACGTTTTTTTTACTTTTCTAATTCAACGGCTAATTTGAATTTATTATTTTAACTTATTTTAACTTTATTATAGATATCCTAAAAAGAATTATAGATATAACAACTAAATTACAATAGCAAAAAAGTAATTCTAATTTTTTTCTCTATTTTTTTTCATTCACAATTCTTTCTTTATATTTCTCTTATTTTACACTAAAGAATGAAAAAAAAAATTGAAATAAGAATAAGAAACTCAAATAATAATAATCAAAGAAGTCAAAAAATAATTTATGTGTGAAAAAAGATCAAATTCATAAAAATTTTATATATTAAAAATCAAAAAAAAAATTAAAATTAATTTTCTCACTTTTGTAATGATAGGGTATATGTGAGCCACTTTTGTAACGGTGAGGGGTATACATGTGCCAATTTTGTAACGGTAGGGGCATATATGAGTTACTTTTGTAACGAGGACATATCAGCTTTAAATAACAAAATTGAGAGGTATATCAAGACCTTATGATAGGAAAAGTTTTAGCATACCATCTTATTAAACGTAAATCATTTAAACATTGGAAAATGAATAGTATTTAATAGCAAAGTTAAATAGATACAACATGAAAAAATCTTCATTAATTTTATAAACCGAACAAGTATTGTTTGACATTCCAAAATAGTGTAGTGGACAAATAAAAATTGATAGAAGGAGTAACTTATTACTCCTTTCGTCCAACAATACTTATCCACCATACCAAAAATAGTTGTCCAACAATATTTGTTCAGTTTAAAAAATCAAGAGATAATTTACCTTTTGTGTCTATTTTACTCTTACTATTAGATATTATTTATAATAAAGTTAAAGAATAAAATAGTAATATTATCCTATTATTTATTATTTCTTAAGGGGTGGATCAAGTTAATAGTGGACAATTATTGTTTCTCGAACGAGCAATTACCTTCCTTTTCTTTTGTTCCATTGTTTTCTCAGTAATCCAAAATTTTCCAAATTTCCAACATTGGGCGTTAGGATTTTTGGAGGCTTAAACACATTTTGTATAATTTTTCAGCAGAATTTTATATAAACACATTCAATAAAATTGAGAAAACAAAAATATTTAGAAAAAAAGAGTGAAAAAAATAAGAGGGAACGGAAAAAGATAAAAGACTAAAAGTAATTAAATATGTGAAAATTTTATAAATGACATATATAAGACTAATAATTTCAAGTTATGACAGTATAATAAAACTTTCAAGTTGTAACAATAAAAAAATTTCAGGTTATAACAATTTATTAAAAAAAAAGTTTTAAAATAATAATAAAAAATGATTTTTAAAAAATAATAAAAAGTAAAAAACGAAAATAGTTGTAGTAATTAATTTGAATACATTAATGATAATTAGTAATTGCCATAAATTTAGGAGATTCAAAACAAAATAGGAATATTTGTTTTCTTTTTTTTTACTCTAATCCGTTAAAAGTATTTCAAAAACCAGATTTTCTTCTTTTGTTCAAACTTTTCTCTCTCCTCAGATTTTTTTTCTGTAATTGGCGTCATTCACCAATAGTTCCAAATAGTTTTGGTTCAATAATCTTCATCTTGTTGTAATGGATGGCTTCTTATCGATATTAATAAAACATGGTGGTAGATGGGATCCTTCTGGTTAGTATTCATTGCGATTTATTATTTGTATTTTTATACTAATGAAACGTAAAAAAAAAAAATTAAGAACAATGAAACTGAAAATGAAATTTTCTGATTTTGCTTGTGTATAATAGATTTAAATTGTGATGTTTTTTGTATGAACATTCGTTTCTTTATATTACATAATAATTTTGTGAAACTTGAATAAATGTTGGTATAAATTTTTTGTATACTGGAATAAATTTTAGTATGAATTTTTTTTAATTTAAGGTATCTGGTTAAAAAAGAAAATACATTAAATTTATTTGAAATTTGTATACTGTTTATACAATAAGTGTGTGCGATTTTAAAATTATATTTGAATGATTTGAGTATACTGCTTTCTTGATAAATGACATTGTATGAAATAGTAATAATATTATACGGATATATTTATGAAATGTGTGCCACAAAAAAAGTGTATACTCTATTCTATAATGTTTTATGGTATGAATTCTGGTTTGAATGTAATGTGAATTTGATATACTGTTTAAATAAGAAATTATAATTAATATTTATATGTTGGAATTAATTTGGTATTCTATTTGGCATGATATTGGTATGAATAATTGGTGACTATTGTGTTATAATATGTATTAAAAGTGAGATGATTTGTATGAAATTTGTATTAGGTTGGTATGAAACTTGAATATAAATACATGATATTCAAGTGATAATTTTTGTATGAACCATGGTTGCAAAAGAATGACTATATATTGTTTTATTATATTTTGTATGAATTGTGGATTCAAATGGGTCTATATAATTGATATAATCGGTATGAACCATTTTTTTACAATGATTAATTCAAAACAAAATTCATACCAAAACAATCGATATATAAATGATATAAAATCGGCATGAACCATTTTTTACAATGATTAATACAAAATCAAAATTCATAGTAAAATCATACAATAGGTTCATTTATTTTTGAAACCAAAATTCATACCAAAATCATAGAGTAGGTCAATTTATTTTTAAAATCATAATTCATACTAAATTCATACAATTTAGCAGATATATAATTTTGGAAAATAGAAAACATATAATTTAAATCATTATTCATACAAATATTACTCATACAAGAATTCATACAATTCAAATTATTTATTAATGGTATGAAATAAAAAATAGCAATCTAAAGAA
>JAJONR010009218.1:0-24013 GCA_029582245.1 Solanum etuberosum
AGATACATAAATAGTAATGTATCATGCACTAATTTTTTAGATATGATACGTAAATTTGAATTTATACTAAATGTATCAATTACATAGCAACTACCACACAGTAATGTATCGATCTCAAATCTAACATCTTATGGGCAACAATTATTTATTTAATGTATCTAGTATAAATACAATACTTATCAATTTAAACAAGATACATAAATAGTAAAATGCTAAGTAGCAAAGGTATTCATGATGTATCTTCTCAATTTTTTCGACAATTTTGAATCAAAATTGAAAGGCTCTTCAATAAACTAGGAGAAGAATTTTGAATCTCAAAATTTTCAACAATTTTGAATCAAAATTGAAAGGATCTTCGCTGAACTGGAGAAGAAAGAATCATGAATCTCAAATTTTTTGATAATCTTGAATCAAAATTGAAAGGATTTTCGATGAACTTGAAGATTCAAAAGGATATCGTTTGTCCAACAACAATTCCATCAATTTTGTATCCTTCATAACTCACCTCGCTTACCCAAAATTTCGACAAAAGTTTTTGAATCAAATCTGAAAGGTTGAACGGGGGGAGCAATTTGAAATTTTGAAATTCTTCGATCTATTAGAATTTGCCTCCATATGATTGAGAGTAAGAAGAAACATAAGCATAATTTATGGGATTTAATTAATTTTCAGATTTTATTCCCTTTTTAGCGCAACAAAAAGTTTTTTCTTGTATTAGAATTAATGTATCCGGATGGTGACTTATGTAGCCGGAAGGTATAAATTTTAAGGGATTATTGTAATTAGAAAAAAAGTAGGGATATGATGTAATTTACTCTTTACACTATGTGATTTATGTAAGTTATACATATAATTAGGCAAAATTGTTATAGTTTGCTTAATTATAATTTGTAGTTGCATGTTAGAAGGAGAGAGAGACGAGCGACATTAGGAGAGGGTGGAGAAAGATGAGCGAGAGAGAGGAGAGAGACGAATTGTATTGGTATATTTGATAAACAATTGAATATATGTAACTAATATGTATGTATGTATATATATATATATATATATCAATGATTGTATTTGTATAGCTGCTGGATAATGATATATATGTAATTAGTATGTATATGTATCATTGAATACAATTGTATTAACGAAATACGATTTGTATCAATGATTAAATTGTATCATTTAATACAATCGTATCAATGTTGTATTTAGTTCAACATTTGTATTTGTATAATTTATTGTTATCATTTGTATCAATGTTATATCAATGTTGTATTAACGAATACATGTGTATATGTATAATTGAATATTAATATTTGTATTTGTATAATTGATTGTTATCATTTGTATTCAGAAAGAGGAGGGAGGTGAGGGAGAGATGGTAGAAATAGAGGACAGAGGCAATCGAAAGTGCAAAGAACGAGAGAGAGAGAGAGCGGGAGGGGGGGGGGGGGGCAGAGAGGAAGAGAGGAAGAGAAAATAGCTACAAAATCCTAAGTATATCTAGAAATTGCAATTCTTCCAAACTATATCACATATTTGCCTACTTACGTAATATTCCTATTTAAAAATGGGAAAATTGTGCATTATAACAAACTATTAATTCAAAATAAATGTTATAGCTACAGTTTCATTTAATTCCAATTCGCATCAAACTTCTTGCCATTCGCCTCTCTCCCCTCTCTCTGGAATCTCGATCGTCACTCTCCTCTTTTTCAGTCATCTCTCCGTCGCCTCTCTCACTTTATACAAACACAAATGTATAAATTGTGTTTGTGTTTGTATAAAGCGACTGTATATACAAATACAGATACATTTCTTCGTCCTATACACTTATGATTAGACAAATACAAATCTTCCCTTGCCCAGTTTTTTTTTGCCTTTCTCTTTCTCGCTTTATACAAACACAAATTATACAAATACAATGTATAATTTATGTTTGTTTTGTATAATTGATGTTTGTATAAAGTGAGAGAGATTTGATATACAAATACAAATGTTTTAACTCGATTCAATTGTATACGAATTCAAATTTTATACAGATATACAAACACAATCATTGATACATATACATAGTAGTTACATATATATAATTATCTAACCGACATACATAGTTAGATTCGAACCCTGGTCTCAAGGGTGGTATCTCTAGTTTGTACCAGTAGCACAAGGGCACTCATATGCTTCTCATGGGTGCAGTGTTAACTATATCCTAATTTCTGCCAGTTTTTTAAAATAGATATACATATATACATATGATTTTTTCGAAAGTTAGCAGGTGCACGTGCACCCCCTCTCCAAAGTGTGGGTCCGCCTTTGCTTACAAGATATTTTAGCTTAAAATAAGCCAATTCAAATGGGCTCTACGTATGGTAGATATTTGTTTTATGTTTGCATCGAGGGTATGTGGAAATATATTTTGAAATAAATATTGATATCATGATACTGATTTAGTGGCAAAATATCATGTTGTTAGTCTGATGATAGATATTTTCGATTTTCTTCTGTTGCAGTTTTTAGATTGTCATCTTTTGATTTATCATAATCTTTTCTGTTATTGTTAATTTGTTACAAATAATTGTATTATATTATTATACTCATATATAATGTAGTTCGATTTTTCTTTACCTAATTGTTTATAGTGTGTTTTCGTACATCGATACCAACATAATTTTGATTTATTGATATCAATGGTAAAATTTTATTCACAATATTTAATTTTGCTCCTTAATTATTAATAATGAGTGATATGTTTCTCTTTAAGTATACTTATAGTCTTAAAAAATGATCTTATGTTATTTTTTTGTACTTAAATAATAATTTGTTTTTTATATATTTCGTATTAATATAATGCACACATGTAAAATACGTAATAAACCTAACTACATGAAGTAAAGTGTCGGCAATGGATTTGGGATATTATATATCTATTTAATTTTGTCTGTTAGTGTTTCATTTTCAAAGTTTGGTAGGGTATTACAAATGAGAAAAAATGGAAAGTTTTGGAGCTTTCAGGTCTTTATTTATTCAACAATAAATAAATATTGATGGAACATGTTGGTTTATTTTTTAACACAACAATAAATAAGGCTGAAATTGTTTTCTTATATCTCATAAAAAATATAGTGCTTTTGTTTTTAATTAGAGCAAGACAAAAACATATTTGCCCTCACATTATTAGTCTACGTACGTGTTCCAGGACTACACACATACTTGATTGTGATGATTCATGATTTGTGAACAATTTAATAAAATAATTAAGTTGGATATGACATGAAGTTGCAGGTCTTTTATGTTTTGTATGTTATAATTTTAATATTTTTTTTCCACCTCTTTTGATAGTTTCACTAATGATACTTTAAAAAAATCTATTCCACTAATGGTGTATGAGAAATTGATTTTTTAAGTAAAATGGAAAAAGTCAAAAATGTCTTTGACCTATGCGAAATAGACCACTTATATTCCTTGTTATATTTTGGGATAAAAAATATTCCCGTCGTTATCTTAAGAGACCACAAATACCCTCAAGAGTTAACTACCCAATTTTTTAGTAACGTAGCAAGCCACATGGGACTAATCCCTCCACTAAAGCATTGCCAACTAGGATTCACTATAAAAAAACTAGACCTTTAGCGGTGATAAAGTCGCCACAAAGCAGAATATCGTCACTAAAGATTTTCACTGAATTTTAGCATTAGAAAGGTGTTAATACACAAAAGTAGAATATGAAGATCTACATCATAAAACGATGTAACACGAAAGACGTCAATACATGAAATGTTGGTATGTCAAGCAAGGACAGAGTAAAATATATGCATAATGACTGAAGGACTTAATATAGGCATGAATAATATAAAGTATAACTTACATAAATCTCATAGTGTAAGGAGTTAATTATATCTTATCCCTACTCTTAGTCTAATTACAATAATCCCTTAAAATTTGTACCTTCCGGATACATAAGTTACCATCTGAATATTTTGATACAAGAAGTATCAATCTGTTACGCTAAAATAGGGAATAAAAACTGAAAATTTAATTAAATCCCATAAATTACGCTTACGTTTCTTCTTACTTTCAATCATATAGAGGCAAATCCTATCAGAAAAAAGAAATTCAAAATTTCAAATTGCTTCCCCATGTTCAGTGAAGAAATCTTTCAGATTTGATTCAAAAACTTTTGTCAAAATTTTGGATAAGCGAAGTGAGTTATGAAGGATACAAAAGTGATGGAATTGTTGTTGGACAAAAGATTTCTTTTGTGAATCTTCAAGTTCATCGAAGATCCTTTCAATTTTGATTCAAGATTGTCAAAAATGAGATTCAAAATTCTTCTCCCAGTTCATCGAAGATCTTTTCAATTCGATTTAACCATACTAGGCATGATCACACCAGTCTCAACGCGACCAAAAGGTACAATTCCAATACCACCAATCTTGAAATGTCCTGAAGTGAAAGACAAAGGGGTTTGTCGGATGGTAGTAGAAGGAAATCACATGCAAGTGTTATTGACAATGGGATTCAATCCTTGGCAAATTGTAACAGGCTAGCACAATTCAAAATTCAAAATTCTCTTTCCCATTCTTCCAAAAAACTCTTAATTCTTGAATCAAAATTTTGAGATTTATCAATACATTACTATTTATGTATCTTGTTAAATGAATAAGTGTTATATTTCTACTAGATACATTAAATAAGAAATTGTTGCCCATAGGATGTTAGGTTGAGATCGATACATTACTGTTTGGTAATTGTTATGTATCAGATACATTTAGTATAAATTCAAATTTACGTATCATGTCTAAAAAATTAGTACACTGTTGCTTCCAATTGCACACGCAAGTGTACGAGGTCGCGCAAGTAATATAGTGGCTCTTAAAAGAACCGGATTATCGAACCCAAAGGACTTGTCAATTAACTATTTACTAAATTATACTAATTCTAGTTTTTTATTTAAGGGAAGGATTTCAAAGATGAATATATATTAACTAAACTAAAAATAAAGATAAAATAACTAAAAATTAATTAACTTAGAAAAGATAGATTTTTCACACAATCAATGAATGAATCGATCTAGGATTATGATTTAACTAACAATCATGTTTAGCATCAATTTCATCAACTTATTTGATTATCTAGTTATTGATTCACAGGGTTGATAATATAGTCACGATCTCCCGACCTCTAACCGTCAACTAAAATTGACAGCCTAACTACATCGTTGAGCGGGGATAGACTGAACCAACTATGGAGCATTACGTTGTCTTTCCGTATTTGAGCCAAGCAAGGCATCTAGGTATATCCCTATCCTAGACACAAATCAATTCAAGTGATATGCAAGAAAAGATCATACTCCTTATATTCCACGTTCTATCCCTCTATTCCTCTCCCAAGTTCAAAAGAAGACAATAAATTTATTCTAATAGTAGCCAAGCATCAAAATAGTAATCACAAGAATATAAGAACAATCAATATGATAAACAATTATGCCGAATCAAAATCACTAAACAATCATTTTGTAAGTAGATATAATCCAAGAATGAGAAGTTTAACTCCACATAGACATAGAGCAATTACAACGAATCATTCAAATAAAAGATATAAAATAAATAAATAAAAGAGAAGAAAAGATAAAACCCTAGATTAAAAGTTATTTTCTACATTGTATCCTCATCCCTCTAATAATTATTCTTATGGAATATTTATAGATATAGAAACTCTGTATAAAATAATTGAGTTCAAATCAAATTAGGAACCCAAAAACTAAAAGGATTCTGCAAGAAACTGTTGTATATTTCCGCTGCTTCAGTGTTGCGTGTCTTCAAAAATGTTGACACGTGTCAGCAGATATGTTTTCAATTCAACTTCTAATTCTTTGCAACTTTTATATAATATATATTATTATATTCAATTTAATCAATTAAGCTGTCTGCTTGATTTCTTTCTTAACCTTCCATATTTAATTCGTTTTAGCTTCAAATTTCTTCATCTTCATGCCAATTTAATCGTACAAATAAAATATACTATTAAGCACAATCCATAAAATCCAGGCTCAAAAAGTACAGATATAAATACTAAATGTGAGGCAAACAATTATTAAAAATATGTAATTTGGCCTCACATTATACACGATACATTATTACTTATGTAACTTATTTTGTTTGAGAGCAGAATCCATATGTATCTGAAATTTTTAGATGAAAAGGGTGATACATGATAAATGATACATTTGTTAGAATTTGTGTATCAAGTATCAATACAAATTAAGGTTATATATCAAAACTAATATTTGAACACGATACATTGTACATGATAAAATTGTAATGTATTATAATGTTGACACGAAGACATTATACATTAGTTTAAGAAACAAAATTAACTAGATACATTAAAAATTTGAACTTATATGTATCAGAAAAATGAACAACCAAAAAATTGAAAAAAAAGTCATCAATCTGATCAGCGGAAAGCAAGAAATTGCATGGAATCACGTGAAGTAAGGTTGATAATGAGAAGGAAATAAAATATAAAAAATATTTTTAGAAAACATTAGAATAATAAAAATTAAAAAAAATTAAACGAAAAAAATTAAAATAAACTAAAAGGAAGAAAATAAAACATAATCAGCTTTTACACCATGTAATTACAACAATTCACAACCCTCTCCCTCGTGAATTGGAGACTGTAATTACCTGTTGACAAGTAATTACATGATCAATCAAACAGGCCAGACAATGTAATTACACCCAATTACACCAAATTCAATTACTAGGGTGGCTTTTCAAATAGTTAAGTAAAATCTAGACAAATACTATGACCCCGGATCCAAACCCATGTCCCAACCAAATGAAGCACTCGACCCCTAGCTTGACACCGACCAAGAACCCGACCCCAATGATGACTCGAGATACAACTTTGACCCTAACACCAACCTACGACCCGAACCCAACACCGACCTAAGACCTAAGATCCATCTTCGACCCCTGGCTATGACCCCAAAACTAAGCTTGAGATCCCGAGAATCAATCGTAACCCTAAGACCCAACCTCAAGCCCCGGCCTTCGAGACTCGACTTGGAGACCTCGAGACTTGACCCTGACCTGACCTCGAACCCTACCCTAAGACTCGACCCCAATCTCAAGACTTGACCTTGACACCAACCCATAACTTGGTTGAGTCTCCAAGTCAAGATCGAATCTTGAATCAAGATCAGGGTTAAAGGGTTCGATCACAACTCAGGGTTGGGTTTCAGGTCGAGGTTAGAGAGGGCCTCGAGTTGGGCATTATTTCTTGGGCTAGGGTTAAGTCTCGAGGCAGGTCTCGAATTAGTCCAGTCTCATGTCGATCAGAGGTAGGTTGGGTCACGTTATGAGGTGGTTAGTTGAAAGGCTAGGGATCGGGGGCGTTTGGGAAGATTAGGTGGTGGGGGTGGAGGTGGCTGGGTTGAAAGACAATTTAGGAAAACATCACCCTTATTCTGAAGGGTGTCTTTGATACTTCTCTTTACCCCTCCCTAGAAGATAGCTATCACCTTTTTTGCTATCTTGGTGACTTAAATTCACAATCTTGGGGTTGAAGGTGAGGGGTGCTTACCATCCAAGTAACTCCCTCTTGGCATGTCTTTGATACTAGATATGGCTTAACAGCAAAAGAATATAATGAGAGACAATTTTGGATACAACAAAGAGGTGAGTCTCGTAGATACGAATAATATGATCACTTTTATATAACCTCCACGACAACAATGGGAGAAAATTGTCTTTGATACTTTTCTTTACCCCTCCCTAGAAGCTAGCTCCCACCCTTTTTGCTCTCTTGGCGACTCGAACTCATAACCCTTGGGTTGGAGGTGAGGGCTGCCTATCCGAGCAAACCCCTCTTGGCATGTCTTTGATAGATGAATAATATAATCTCTTTTATATAACCTCCACGACAACATAACTATAATTAGATGAAATAGTACTATATGGTCACATGATGCAAGTAAAATCAACAAAGGCAAGATGTATTTATTGTCATCTTCTTGCTGGCCGGCCCCTATGGTTTTTTGTATGTTTTAGGCAAAGTACTGAAAACTTTTCTTCCCACGCGAGTGAGTTGCCATCTAGATTCTAGCCCAATCATATATGTACTTCAAAATGTTGAAATCTACTTAATTAATACACTTACCAATCAATATCGTAAGATAACGAAAGATTTTGCTTCCACAAAGTACGTAATAATTAATATGCTTTTCTAGCTAAACTTTCCTCATTAGTCAATAATGAGCTCTTTCTTAAAATGTAACGTTCCGTTTGACATTCAATTTTATTTGATTTGACTTGATACGAAATTTATAAGGACTTTGAATAATAATAATAATATATAAAAACCATATTTTGGCATAGCATACAACATGGAGTCTTAGATACAGCAGATGTACAATTGCGCAAATTTTGAGCAAATTATCTCCTCTACTATTAGATGATGAAGATCAACTACTAAACTAGTGATATATCTATTAACTCAAAAATATTATTATACATAATCACAATCACCATCACCATCATGTCACTTCATTGTAAATAAATGACTCTCAATAATTTTGTGATTTCTTCGATGATGGTTAGCTTCATCTTCATTTCCAGCACGAATTTTTCTTCTATTCATCTCAGCATACATTTCCTCTATCATTGGTTTCCATAGACGAACTCGAGCATTTATGAACCAATTCGATACCTGTTCAAAGGGTGTATATTAGAATTTCAACGAATCAGACCAAGTATCAAGATGTATATCTGAGTTTAACTATACCTGACTCCTTGTCAATCCACTTTTTACTGCCAGCAATTGCTTCTCTGCATCCTTTGGATATCTGAAACGCACATTGTTTTGAGCAAATCATTACATTACAAGGCGAAACGGAAGCATTTCAATTAAGAGAATGTTAAGCTTTTTTACAATAAGACGGTTAATCTACTACAACAGAACGGATTATACTGATAGTGTATATAAGTTGAGAGTCATGCTTACGGGTGAAGAAAGTTCTGAAACATCCATGCTCTCAAAACTGAGACAGATCTTTCTGGCAAGCCTCTCTGTGGCCTCCATAACTGATGATCTTTTCGTTTTAGCTGCTGCAGTGCCCACTGCTTTTGAATGAATGATGTTTCGAATGACTTCTCTACTCCCCTTTCTTCTCCTTTGTTGAAATGTTCTCCCATTGCGAGAATGTAATTGCTTATTCTCTCCCTCAGGTTTTTGTACAAGGAGGAGATTGTTTGAAGGGCGAAACGAGCATGTATACTAGGGTCCAACTCGGTGACAGCATGAAATGCAGAGATGACCATATGAATCTCATCTAAGCATTGGTTGTATTGATCGTCAACCTAAATATACAGGAAGAGCAAAGCACAACATGACATAAGATGAGTAGGCATAGAGACAAGAGCAAGCAGAGGCAAAGCGAAGAATTTTCAAAACAGATTATCATAACAACGAAAACTAATTCATCAAATGCTTGTCAACTTACCACTTGCAACAAAGCTACCAGATTTTTTTTCTTTGCTTCACAATCCATCAGACCAATGATTCTATGGTCCCCATCAGGTGAATCATCGGAACTCATGGCTGCATAGCCCCTTCCAGCATCTGAATTCAAAGCAAATGAAGTGTTTGCACCATTCTCCGTCCCATTTCCTCTATAGCCTACCAAGTTATGATTTTGAAGTGATAACTGAGCGATTTCAGAGAGTATTTCTTGCATTACACGGAGATATCTTGATCCAGTTAAGAATTGTGAAAGGTGGACAGGTTTGTATGAACCAAAGTTTAAAGACAGATTTCTGCTGTTGCAAGAAGTTAGCTCTGAATCAAAGCGTCTTTGAGGGAAAGCATGGTTGGTTACAACAGAGCAGCTTATATCCGAGCATTGGTCCCGGATAGTAGTCCCACATGCAACAGCTGATTGTGATGTTGTGAGACTTAGACAGAGCTCGTTGCTAAATCGGGAGGATCCAGAGGGACTATCAGAACTCAAACTAGCTGTTTCTGATGAGAACCATGTGTTTGAATTCACATTTTCAGTTAATTGAAAAGGCTGAGATCCTGCTCGTCCTACAACCGTCCCAGCAATTTCCGAAACACCATCAAACTCATAGTTTCTGTAGGATCCAAATGAATGATTCAACACATTAGGATAGTCTAGACCATCAATTTTCTGGCCTTCTGCAGGATGTGATAACGGAGCCAGTACCGCTAAATTTTCAGGATTCTCATGCATAGCATTCCTTGCAGCCAAAAGATTAGCAAGAGACACTGCAGAAATTGGTATTCCCTCCATATATTGATCATCTGTGTAAGCATTACTGATTGGATAAGAAGTACTCACTGAAAACTCTTTTATTCTGTTTCTCCCAGCCGGCAGCACATTGTGAATTGCTTCAGTGTCAACAGGTCGAGGAAAATTAGGTACATTTAGAAAACCATGAGAACTGTTTACGGCTTCACCTTGCAGCATAAAAGGATAAGGAATTCCATGCCCATCCATGATATGGTTTTGTCCATCCATAATGTGGTTTTGATTGTTCATACAAACTGTATCGGGAAAACTAATGGGAACAATGGTTGTATGAAGAAAATTTTCATCTATAATCCGATGAGGCTCTGCCATTTCTAGTGGAAAATTGAGTTCCACATCACCTCAGGATTTTCTATGAAACAACAAAGTTAAGTGATCAAGCTAACAACAGCTGCTGGCACACAAAAGGTTCTTCCACGACAATTAAACCTTGATACTTCACACTTGTATACTTTTGGCTGAAAAGAATTGCCTATAACAAGAGAAATGCCAATTAACACTATTTAGATTACATCTTGAAAGATTCTGTAGAAGGTCAGTAACATTTTATCACCTAAAACTTACCTAATAAAATAAATATGCATACAAGAAAAAAATTAGTATGGCAAATTAGGAAAACGAAAAAATCGCAACATGCCTTACAACTGAATGATGGTAGAGAAAACACCTCTACTTAATTTGATTCCATCTTCCACCATGCACATTAAGCACAAATTAACCTTTTCCCTTTCTCCACCACCACCCCCTTTTCTCATAGGGAAATTAGATGGGACGTAATCATTTACATCCAACTAGTTGACTCAAAAAAATTGCTTTAAACACTAGGGATTGAACAACTAAGGATGGGACAAGACATTTTTCTCTTTTTTCTTGTTGTATACCATCCAACTTTTTTTTGTCTCTTTACATTGGTCTGTCTATGTTAAAAGAATAATTAGGCAGAATCATATCGAAAAGTTCATGTGCCTAAATATTACTATTTCAGTACCACACCTAATCTTGAATAACAGTAGAAAAATGGAAAACAGGCAATCTGCTTTTTGATGTGCAAAAAACAAATATAGAGACAATCAAACATACATATTTCATAACTATAACACTCTTAACTCTGAAGATACATCCATTAAATTCTGAATCCGCCACTTATAAATTTAACATTTTAAAGAACTTCCATCTAAGTTTTCAAATCTCCTTATGATGGAGATGGTTAATTTGTCAAATCCAACATAGTAAAAATCTAAGTTGCATAGACTCGTCACTTTCCATGCCGCACCCGCGTCGAATTCTCAAAAAAATACTACTTCGGGAGAATCCGACACACACCCCTTGATATTTTCGAAGAGTCTGAGCAACATATGTTAAAATAGGATGTATGAAACAACCATTTAGTACTACTAGTCAGTGTGTTCTCATGTGAAAACAACAATTAACAAAGTTACTTCTCCTTTACTCACAAATAAGGTGGAAATGTTACTAAAAAATATGGCACATGTCAAGTAGTAGAGAATGATAAACCAAAACAGATAGTTAGCTTATATGTAACTTAATAATAGTAAAGCCAAGAACATGAAAGGGTAAAAAAAACAAACAAATTATTTCATCACCTCATAATTGAGCTTTTAAAACACATCCAAAATATAAATAATAATAATAATAGTAGTAGTGAAGAAAGAAGATAACCAAGCTTGTGCCAAACTTCCACAAACAACAGCTTCAATTCCTCTTAAAATAGAATTCCAAGGTTGTTGCCAAATCCAAATGTGGAGAAAAACTCAAAAAAAATCATTGGTTTTTTCCCCTTTCACCCCAAACAATGTTTAATCAAAAGACCCTTTTTCTCCCCTTTAACAATAAAAAGAAAAAAAAAAGGAATAATGGTAGGACTAGTACAATATATCAACCCCACACCACAAAACCCACCCCCAAAAAACTACAAGGAAAAAAAAAAGGCAATGCAAAAAGTAAGATGTTTTGCTTGCATGAGGAAGAAAAGCAAGATTTTTATTCAGAACCCAACACCCAAGAAACTCAGAAAATTCAGAATCACCATCTTCCTCACAAACACATTATTTTATTTTATTTTTAAAAAAGAAAAAAAGGGTTTCTTTTTTTTTGGGTCATTATCCAAAGGGCATTTTTTTTCATTAATAAATCACAAAGAAAAGGCAAGGAAAGAGTGTGTGTGTGTTTTTTTTTTGTGTGTGAGAGTGAGAGAAGTGTTAAAAGCCAAAAAATGTGCTTGTTGGTTTTGCAGAGAGCAGCTGGGAGATGAATAATTACATGGATTTATGGACCCATTATGAAAAGATAGCAAGAGAAGAGCCACACAAACGCAAAAAATCATTCACATTTCACATTTCATGCAATACTATACATTACTCTATATTTTGCAAAAACATACAATAGTGACTGTCAAAAGGCAAGCAGTGCCGGATTTAGGAGCCATTTGGTTTGGATTCTACCAAATATAACATTACACCGAGTATGTACATTTTTACTTCGTAAGGATCGGGTATATTATATCCTCTCCCGACCTCACTTGTAAGATTATATTGAGTATGTTGTTGTCATTTAATTTATACATACTAGAAAAAAGAAAAGTTTAAGCATTTCTGTAAAATTTAATTTTAGGCCTCCAAATCTATCGAGACAGTCATGTTTATGAGGTAGTCCACTTTCAAGTGAGAGTGTTTTTATGATATACTTCGAATTTAAATTTTGAAAAGAAAAATTGTGTGTATTACGTAAATAAATTAAAATATGCCATCTACACATTCGTGCCAATAAGTTTGTAAAATCTCAATCGTTTTTTGGTTAAGATTGAAGAGTAAAACTAAAGGAAACAATTTTAATTTTATTTGATTAACTTAATTACATAAGAATATGCGCAATCGTAAATTTAAACGAAAAGTACTTAATAGGAACACTTTGAGTATGTTCGATAAGAATGAAAATATTTTCTTGAAAAATAACCGAGTTTTTTTTACTTATTTTCTTATATTTTGATATGTAAGCAAAAAGTATATTTCTTATTATTTTTTAAATATATAATCTAGACAAATTAAATGAGTTTTAGCATATGTACATTAAATTTTAACTAAGGTAAGTCATGATCATTAACTCATTATTTGTCTGGACTACATAATAATCATCCTTATTTGTAGATTCTTCATCATCTGGGTCAGGAGAAGAAAATTGAGGCACCCCATGCATGAGCTTGTCCTCCATATTGTTTTAAAATCGATTTTATAAATTTAATTAGCAATAAATATCAGTGGTATATAGATAATAATAATAATAATAATAATAATAATAATGCTAATGCTATAAATTAGAACAATAAGAAAAATAATGCTACTTACCAATTTCCTCTTACTAATTACAACCCTAGTGTGTAATGCTTGCAACTCAATCACCCCTTAATTTTGAAAAAGGTAAAAGTGATATTACATGAGTGATCAAATTGATGAAGTATATCGGATATTATACTCCACACAAAATAAGATTTTATGTAAAAAAAAAATCTTTACATTCAAAATATCTCGATACTATTATAAAGAAGTTTGATTATACTCAATCAAAAAAAAAATACGCTTTAAAGTCATAACACTCTTCATTATCATTCCAAGTACAGAATTTTTGGTGCACCCATTTACTAATTAAATTTCTTTTTATGCATTCAACACTTGGATGAAATTTCTGGTTATACTACGCTGCTCTGTTGGACTTTTATTCGGAAATTTTAATTATTTTTTTATGAAAATGGTTTTTCATTTTACATTAGTGATAAGATTAAAAAATTAAAATTAAATTACTTCTAAATATGAAAAATCAAGATATAAAAAACAATACTACTAGATAAAATAGGAGAAGAAAAGTATAATTTGAGCAGGGATGGCATTAACAAATCCAACCCGTTCAATTTGTCCAATCTGTTTAAGATGACCCGTCTATTTATTAGCTCAACTCATTAAAAATTGAATTGATATGTAACCCGAATTGGCTCATGAATTTTTTTTAAAAAAAATCTTTTTTTTCTTTCAATTTAGTATGTTGTATATAGCCATAATAAAAAAAAAAAAATTATTAGGTACTAAAATAATTTAAAAGAACAAATAAAATAATTAGACTTAATAAAAATTGAGTTGGTTTGAGTCTTGACCCGTAAATTATAATGTAACCCACCTAATTCCATTTTGACCTAAGCAAATTTGTATCTAATCAGAGTCTTGACCCGATTATTCTCTTTAACTCATTATAATTAATTCAAATTGAACTCAATCCGTCCAATTATCGCCCCTAAATTTGAGCATAATAATATAATATGTGAACCAAAATATGATGTATGTCTGTGAAGGTAAGGTGTTACTACACCACTCGTACTATTTGATGGTAGGCAAGCAAGCAGTGCAGTTCCACTCATTTCTTCTTGCAGCCTTTACTTATCAGAGGGCCCATTCCTTTTCACAGGCCCCTCCCCTCTTTCTCTCTGCTATTTTCTGCAATAATTATCAGAACCAAACATATCTGGATTCCCCTTAATTCTGTTGAAACTCCTGTACATTGCACTGTTTTTTCTTGCCAAGGAAATTTTTTCTACACACCTAAAAAGTCACCTGCTTTTTAAACCCAAAGTAAGTGTATGTACTGATGAGAAAAGAGAGTAAACAAAGTAAAAGAAAAACATACTTTCATTGCTTGATTCAAACAACTAAATGGTTATGGCAAATAAATGTAAATGATGGAAGGAATAGTAAAACAGTATGGCCTATGTGAGACTCTACTACTACTTTTTAGTAGCAGTACAACTTTTGTCTTATTATTATTTCATGTTACTAGACTTTAAATATTTTAAAATAGCCGATGTGAATTTGAATTAGTTTCTGCTCCAATTGGTCCAATTCCAATAGGAGAGAGAGAAAAAAATGAAATAATGATGATGCAAGCAAAGTTGGAGTTTTTTAGCAGAGGAGATCTGATGGGGAGATCTTTGACGAATTTATTGGTGCAATTACCATCCCTATCTACTTTCTTTCTTTTTGGCATTGTACCTGTACGGTCGACACTCGTTTTCTTTTACTGGATTTAAATAAGTAACACAAGTGGACAATCCCACGGGTGCAATAAACTTTCTTCATAAAAAAATCTCTCTGCCCCCTTCATCATTGATTTTATTTTTGGTAACAATTAGCTTTCCAAATATATTATTCAAAAGGAATAATTTATTTATTTATTAGTTTTTTTATGTGGAGGAAACATTTTTATGGATCTTTAATGTAAAAATGACATAAATTAGATTTTTTGTAAGTGGCATGCAAAACTACTTCTTCTAATATTTGTGTGTTTGAAATTTATGTTATGAATGAATTGGACATGAAAAAATAGTGGAGTTTGGCATAATTATTTACAAACTTATAAAAAATGTCACGCTACAAAATCCTAAAATATTGTAGAAGCTTTATGGTTAAGAATCACGAGAAAACTAGCTAGACAATTTTTGTTTGTTACTAAACTTATTTACATTTTGATTTCTTCTTCTCTTCCTTCTTTGGTCTTCTTCCGACCATTAATGTATGTTCTCCTCTTGCTCCTCCTTCTTCTTGAATCATTTCGAATCAGTAATATATCGAAAGACTCAAAACATTAAAAGGAATTTATATATAAATTTTGGGATTGTTTTAAAAAAAAATTATAATCACTAATCTGCAATCACCATTGACAACTAACACCGTTATACTTTATCTGCAATCACCTCTATCATCATAATGATTATAATTGTCAACCATCAATCACCTCTATTCATTGGCAACTAACAACGTTATAAACCACTAATGGCAACCACTACGATACCTACCAACCTCATTATTATAATTGTCATCATCATTTTCATTAACCATCACCAACACATAGTCAATCACCACACATTGTGTTTAGTCATCACCACAATCTCCACCATTACTATCAATCACTACCACCATGCGATCAATCCCTAGTACCAATCGCCTCCACCATAACAACTAGTACAACCGTACGTCAACAACCACAAACGCTCATCAACCACCACATATTATAACGACCTTCACTATAGAAAAGGTCGAGATTTTATTTCTGTGTTTAAGTCAGTTTTTTGTCCATGTCTTGGATATAATTTATTATATTCGACTAGAGTATGTCAAGGATGACTTTTTTAAGAGTTAAGATTTTCGTCTCTTGAGGTAAGTGATTTCAATCCATCTTTTTCTTCTGTAATTCATTTTTATTTATGTCACGCCGTGAGCCTACACCTTAGACGTGATCGGCACTCAAGAACCATTTCTGATCCCCAAGCGAACCCTTGGTCTGGCTAACTATTTAGCGGAAGACTTACTCAAGCATAAATAAGCTTTAAAAATAGAATTTAGAACATTCAAACTCAAGTAAATACTTAACTCAACTGTCTGAAAATACTTAAGTGCAATAATAATAATACTTTGCCAAACAATCTCAAAACGTCTCAAACAAAGGGAAATACTGAGAGACTCATCAACTCTAACTATCTATGAAGCCTCTAATACTAGGATAGAAGTCGGGACAATACCCACGACAACTCAACAATAACATGAAAGTAAATTGGAAAATCCTCCGGAAAGCAAGGAGGCTCACCAAAGCTGTCTAAAGCGCAAAGTGATCTCAACGAAACGTCTGTTGATGATCCTGAACACGTGTATCTACATCATAATAGATGCATGTCGAAGGACATCCGTATATTGAATGTACGAGTATGTAATATAGTTGAATAACAAACAACTGAATGAAAAGGCTGCAATAGATGTAGATATATACTCGACTGAATGTAAAGAAATAAGGAAGTTAAATCATTAAAACTTTACAAAAATACTTTCTCATTCTCTGAACTTTAGCATAATAAGTGATATATATATATATATATACACTTTAACTCTATTGGGAGATTCTCTAACCGACAACCATCACTATGAGCTAAGTGATGATACAACGTCTTGTCCATGCTGCCAGAACTGTCATATATCGTGCCGGGATATATAACACCTCAACTAACTGGATCCACTAAGCTATGACCGAAGGCTCTACGGATTCATCTAAAAAGTATGATCTTGTACCCATGTTGGCAAGACATGGTTTATGGGGGCTGTGAGTTGTCTGAACTCTCCCTCATATCGGGGCTCAATATTACTCCCAATAATATTCACATTTGCTCAATGTATAAAAATATTATTCTTTCTCTGGTTATAGATAATTGCTCAACTATCCTCTTAAAAGTGGAAACTGTTCTGAATTAACTCTAAACTCATTACTTGTTTAGAAATCAAAGTTTTCCTTTTTTTCATTGTAAAAATGATAAATTTGGGAGTCAGTAATTCCCTTAAGCTTTACTCAAAATGCCTCTTTAAAATTTCCTCAAAACTCTTTTTTACCTTATGAGAAAATCAATTTAAGATACTTATTCGACTAAAAAGATTCTCATCAATAACTCAGTGAATACTTCAAATAATAGGGTTCATGCTGAAAAATAGGCATGAATAATCAACTCAAAAATCTCAATACATAATCTATAGCAACTCAAAATTTTGGAATAACAACTCGAAATTCAACAACGAACTCATCTCAAGAATTATCAAAACTAAAGGTGTAACCCTAGATTATTCTTACTGATAGAAAGTAGATGTAGGGCGTGAGGACGAACTCAGTCCATCAATATGATAGCTTTACATACCTGGGAAGAACAAAGTTCTTGGCGAAATCGATGAAATTTGTAGAACGATAGAAAACCTTAGCTTTTCTCCTCTTAAATCCTTGTTCTAAGTCTTTGAAGTGTTAAAGAACGTAAAATAATATTTTGACACTATTTAGACCTTAATTAGGTGAAAAAAAGTTGTGGGTTAGGCTTAGAGAGAGTGGGAAAAGACTATCTCATGGATGTATAAACTCACATAATCTTCTGCTGAATTGGTAGTCTTTACCGGTAAGAAATGGGCTGATTTAGTCATCCGATCTACAATCACCCAAATCGAATCATGTTTCCTGTGAGATCGCGACAACCAGTGATGAAGTCCATATTAATCATCTCCCACTTCCATTCCGAAAGAGCTATGTTCTGAGCCACACCACATGGCCTTTTGTGTTATACCTTAACTTGTTGGAAATTTGGGCACTTAACTACAAAATCTACAATGCACATCTTCATACTATTCCACCAATAGACTTCTCTCAAGTCATGATACATCTTTGTGGAACCTGGATGGATCGAATATCTCGAGCTATGAGCTTCTTCCATGATCCTCTCTTGGAGCTCATCCACCTTTGGAACACAGAATCTACCTTGATATCTCAACACACCATCTCCCCCTTGTTCAAAAGCCATCACCTTCTGCTTATGAACATTTACCTTTAGTTCAAGTAAGAGGGGGTCTTTTTCTTGTTTCTCCTTCACTTCTGACACTAATGATGATGCAGCCCCATTCATCACAACAACTCCACCTTCATTGGAATCTAAATAACGGACTCCCAGACGTGCAAGTCTGTGAACTTCCTTAGCCAACTCTTTCTTTCCTTCCTTACCATGAGCAGTACTCCCCATGGACAACCTGTTCAATGCATCAGCAACAACATTAGCCTTACCTGGGTGATAGAGGATACTCATGTCGTAATCCTTGAGCAACTCTAACCAACTCATTTGTCTGAGATTAAGTTCTTTTTGACTGTAAACATACTGGAGACTTTTGTGGTCTGTGAACACATCCACATGAACATCATAGAGGTAGTGGCACCATATCTTGAGAGAAAAAACTACTGCTGCCAACTCAAGATCATGATTCGGGTAGTTCAACCTACGGCTCGTCAATTGGGGTCGTCGTTCACAAACTCAGAAAACTCTGGTTTGACAGTCTTTGGTAAGGTTTACCTTCGAACCCAAAACTTTCTGAAATGACTTCCAAAACTGAGCAGCGAATTGCGCACCTCTATCTGAAATGATGGACAAAGGGACTTCATGAAGTCAGACTATCTCACGGATGTATAAACTCGCATAATCTTCTACTGAATTGGTAGTCTTTACCGGTAAGAAATGGGCTGATTTAGTCATCAGATCTACAATCACCCAAATCGAATCATGTTGCCTGCGAGATCGCTGCAAACAAGTAATGAAGTCCATATTAATCATCTCCCACTTCCATTCCGGAAAAGCTATGTTCTGAGCTACACCACATGGCCTTTTGTGTTATACCTTGACTTGTTGGCAATTTGGGTACTTAGCTACAAAATCTGCAATGCACCTCTTCATACTATTCCACCAATAAACTTCTCTCAAGTCATGATACATCTTTGTGGAACCTGGATGGATCGAATATCTCGAGCTATGAGCTTCTTCCATGATCCTCTCTTGGAGCTCATCCACCTTTGGAACACACAATCTACCTTGATATCTCAACACACCATCTCCCCTTTGTTCAAAAGCCATCACCTTCTGCTTATGAACATTTGCCTTTAGTTCAAGTAAGAGGGGGTCTTTTTCTTGTTTCTCCTTCACTTCTGACACTAATGATGATTCAGCCCCATTCATCACAACAACTCCACCTTCATTGGAATCTAAATAACGGACTCCCAGACGTGCAAGTCTGTGAACTTCCTTAGCCAACTCTTTCTTTCCTTCCTTAACATGAGTAGTACTCCCCATGGACAACCTGTTCAATGCATCAGCAACAACATTAGCCTTACCTGGGTAATAGAGGATACTCATGTCGTAATCTTTGAGCAATTCTAACCAACTTCTTTGTCTGAGATTAATTTCCTTCTGACTGTAAACATACTAGAGACTCTTGTGGTCTGTGAACACATCCACATGAACGCCATAGAGGTAGTGGCGCCATATCTTGAGAGAAAAAACTACTGCTGCCAACTTGAGATCATGAGTCGGGTAGTTCCTCTCGTGAATCTTAAGCCGCCTGGAGGCATAGGCTATAACTTTACCTTTCTGCATCAACACACAACCAAGCCCCACTCTGGAGGTATCACAAGAGATGAAAAAACTTTTTGTACTATCTGGTAGGGTCAACACTGGAGTAGTAGTTAACAGAGTTTTTAAATCATGAAAGCTTTTCTTACAAGCTTCAGACCATTGAAACTTCGTTGTTTTCTAAGTCAATTTAGTCAACGGGGATGAAATAGATGAAAAACCCTTGACGAACCTTCTGTAGTAACCAGTCAATCCCAAGAAACTCCTTATGTCAGTTGGAGACGTGGGTCTGGGCCAATTCTGCACTGCTTCAATTTTCTGAGTGTCAAATCGAATTCATTCGCCAGACACAATGTGGCATAAGAACCCCACAGATTCAAGCCAGAACTCACACTTAGAAAACTTGGCATATAACTCTCGATCTTTGAGAGTTTGGATGACTATTCTGAGATGATTGGCATGATCATCCTCATTCCTCGAGTAGATAAAGATGTCGTCGATGAATACATTAACAAACATATCCAGATACTGCTTAAATACTCTATTCATGAGATCCATGAATGTTGCAGGAGCGTTAGAGTCAAACCAAATGACATAACAAGGAACTCATAGTGACCATAACGGGTCCTAAATGTTGTCTTCGGGATGTCACTTTCTCTCTCTTTCAATTGATGATATCCAGATCTGAGGTCTATCTTAGAGAAACAAGTGGCACCCTGAAGTTGGTCGAAAAGGTCAACAATTCTCGGAAGGGAATATTTATTCTTTATGGTGACCTTGTTCAACTGGAGGTAATCGATACACAAAATAAGGGAACCATCTTTCTTTCTCACGAATAAGACCAGAGCGCCCTAAGGTGAGACACTCGGTCGGATAAAACCCTTAGCAAGAAGATCTCTTAATTTCTCTTTTAACTCTTTTAACTCAGCTCGAGGCATTCTATATGGCGGAATGGAAATGGGTTGAGTATCAGGAAGGATATCTATTCCAAAGTCTATTTCTCTCTCAAGAGGGACTCCAGGAAGATCGTCTAGAAAGACCTTTGGAAAACTCACTCACAACTGGAACTGACTGAATATGCGGTGTCTCAACACTAGAGTCATTAACTCGGACTAAGTGATAAATGCACCCCTTAGAGACTAACTTTATGGCCTTAAGGTATGAAATGAAATGAACCTTAGGTACTGTTGAACTAATCCTCCACTCTAAAACTGGCTCTTTAGGAAATTGAAACTTGACTACTCGAGTTCTACAATCGACTGAGGCATAACAAGCATGAAGCCAGTCCATACCTAGAATGACATCAAAATCCACCATGTCTAACTCAACTAAGTCAGTCATGGTGTCTTTGTGATAGACAGAGATGGTACGATCACGATAGGCTTTTTCTGCTAGAATAGACTCACCAACCGGTGTGGAAACATTTAAGGGTTTTAGAAGTTGTTCGGGGGAAATGTCGAACCTCATTGCTACATACGGAGTCACAAAAGACAATCTCGCACCTGGATCAAGTAAGACACACACATCAATAGAAAATACTTTAAGCATACCAGTGACAACATCTGGCGAGTTCTCCTGATCTTAGCGACTAGCCATAGCATACATACGGTCTTCTCCTTCGCCTGTTCCTGAAGTGGCTCCTCTTGGAGTGGCTCTGTCTGCTGGAGACACTGAAGAAGATTGGGCTCTGTTGCCCCCATTACCCTGCCTGTTCTTAGGGGATTCTCTCATGAAATGACCCATCTGAGCACACTTTAAGCAGCCATTGGAGCCATCATGACATTCTCCTGGATGGGTTCTACCACACTTAGCACAAGATGGGCTCTGAAACCTCTGTGCCCCACTACCCTGCGACTGAGTACCCTGGGCTCTGAAATTGTGAGAACTTTGATTCATGTGATCATTCCTATTTCTCGGTGCAGGTGCACTAGCTGATGATGGTGCGAGTCCAGATGACCTTTGCTAGAAAGATGACCGATGCCCATTCCCAGTCTTTTGCTGGCCAGACTCATGATTTGCTATCTTAGCTCTCTTGCTGTGGAACTCTTCCCTGTCTATCAACTTATCCTCCTCTACCTGTTGTACATGAATCATAAGCCTAGCTATGTCCATGTCCCCTATCAACATAGCTGCTCTCCCTTCCTTATTAGATAAACGAGATATCCCACACACAAACAAACACATTCTACTTCTCATATCAACCACCATCTCTAGAGCATAGTGGGAAAGTTGGATGAACTTGAGGTATTACTCTTGTACACTCATAGACTCCTGCTTCAGATTAAGAAACTCTCTTACATTTGCTTCCCTTAGCTCTCGGGGAAAAAAGCTCCCTAAGAAAGCATCCTCAAACACAGTCCAACTCAAAAGTGGTGCTTCATCTGCCCTGTTTTTCTTCCACTGATAATACCATATCCTAGCGACACCTTTGAGCTGATAGAAGCCAACTCCACACGCTCTGCATCAGCAATACGCATGACCTCAAACATTTTTTGAAGTTCTTCCATAAAATTCTCTGGATCCTCAATGACCTTCGACCCTGTGAACTCTGGGGGATTCTTCCTCAGAAACTCACGGATGCTAGATGTATCAGCCACATCCTGATGACCTACTACTTGTTGACCAGCCTGATTTTCCACAACCTGAGTCAACATCTGAATATCATTCCTAAACTCAGCATATGTGACATCACCCTTAGGGGGTTGCACTTCTGGTGCATTGGGAGCTTCTTGACCTTGAGGATTAGCGTTCCTCCTAGCAGGACGTTCTTGAACAGCTCTATGTGGAGGCATGATCTGAAAAGAGACGCGTAAGCACGAGTTAGAGAAATTTTTTATAGAGTTGAACTCTATCGCACGAACAGGAGTAAGAAGAAAGTGAAATGTTCCTAAATTTTGTAGCCTCCCAATTATAGATGTGGCGCGCTTCACACCGATAACAAGGAATCTACAGATACGACTTCATAGACACCCTAGGACTCTTGAACTCTGTGCTCTCATACCAAGTTTGTCACGCCCTGAGCCTACACTCTGGACGTGGCCGGCACTCGAGAATCATTTTTGATCCCCAAGCGAACCCTTGGTCTGACTAACTATTTAACGGAAGACTTACTCAAGCATAAAGAAGCTTTAAAAATAGAATTTAGAACATTCAAACTCAAGTAAATACTTAACTCAACTGTCTAAAAATACTTAAGTGCAATAATAATAATACTTTGCAAAACAATCTCAAAACGTCTCAAACAAAGGGAAATACTGAGAGACTTATCAACTCTAACTATCTATGAAGCCTCTAATACTAGGATAGAAATCGGGATAAGACCCATGAAAACTCAATAATAACATGAAAGTAAATTGTGAAATCCTCCAGAAAGCAAGGAGGCTCACCAAAGTTGTCAAAAGAGCAAAGTGATCTCAACGAGACGTCTATTGATGATCCCGAACACGTGTATCTGCATCATAAAAGATGTAGGTCGAATGACATCAGTATATCGAATGTATGAGTATGTAATATAGTTGAATAACAAACAACTGAATGAAAAGGCTGCAATAGATATAGATATATACTTGACTGAATGTAAAGAAATAAGGAAGTGAAATCATTAAAACTTTACAAAAATACTTTCTCATTCTCTGAACTTTAGCATAATAAGTGATATATATATATATATATATATATATATATATATATATATATATATATATATATATAATACA